>JADBJO010027546.1:0-7500 GCA_016801955.1 Conus betulinus
CATTTGAGCCAGATCAGATTGATACGAGCTGGCCCACTGCACCATCCTAATGACACCCTCTTGTTGTAGATAATATGTCCACGAATTGATGTCACTGCACGTGTGGCCGGGCAATTGTCCGTCTTGCCAATAACATAGCAGCGCCGTACCCATGGCCTGAAGAGCGGGCTGGATCAGAGGCTCGCACAATCTCATCACGGTACCTGTTACCCCTGTCAGCGTGCCTTGAATGACGTAAACGGGGAGTTTCTGTCTTGACGACTGAAGCCACCCCAGACCATTACAGAACCCACCTCAGGGCATTGATTTTTTTAGCGATCCGTCCTTCATTGTGTGCTCCTCAACCAACGGGTGGCATCAAGAAAACGTTTCTCTCGCCCTTCGCCACACTCGGGTCCTGCCGTCGTTGAAGGGCCAATCAGATGGCGGGGGACTCATCAGAAAACAGAACCTAGACCACTGCTGCCTCGTCCCAGCGAACGTGCTGACGACACCAGTCCCCCCCCCCTGCACGGGCTCTTGCGGTGACCTGGAAGTTTGGGGTCTTCGGACTTGGTGTTCCCCCCGTTAAGACAGCGAGAAACTCGTGCAAACGTTTCAAAACTGTCCCTTCTGCTGACTTTGACGTTCAGAAGCCTGCATGAGCTCGCGCTTCATGGTGGATGAGGTGACGTCCCTATGGCTGTATGGTGTAGCAGTGAGGATCCCGTCATCCTGTCGGTTGGTACACCGAGGACGACCTGGTCGTGGCTGATTCCTGTACATTTCAGACCTTGGCATTTGTTGGAACCTTCTGTAAGAGATGTTGGCTGACGGAGTGGATACACTTTGAGTACGCCTGGCAACCTCGCGGCCCGAAATTCCCCCTCGTCGCATCAACGTTAAAGGCGCTTCCATCGCTCTGCATGGATCCAGTCCTTGCCTATGTGGCCATGCTTTTTTGACTGGCTTGAAGGCGATTCAGTCTACTGATTTGGGTAATTTTATTGTGTTTCAAGTCGTTTAATTACAAGAACACAAGGTACGTCAGAATGAGAGCTGGCCTTAACGGTTTGCCAGTAGTACAAGCAAGCTCACAACTCAATATGGCTCAACCCTTGTTCTACTGATAAAGAGTTCTTGCACTTCCATGGATCCTCTTGTCATTGTACTATCTCTCGCTGTCCCTACTATTAGGGCTGCCTTTCTTGGTGGGGTTTTGTCTGTCTGTCTTCCTGCCTTTCTTCCTACCTTCCTCAGTTTCTTTCTTTCGTCTTGTCTTTGGCTTACCACTCGCCACTCAAGACACACTCAATGATGCCCGATATGCAAAAGAAATGAAACAAGTCCAGTCGCTGTTCGCTTCGATTTCCGGGCAGTGAAAGTGGAACAAAGGTCCAAAGGTTATCTTGTTATATATTTATCATCTGTGAAAAACAGCCTGTCCTTTAAGTTCAAGCCTATTATGTAAAGTAATGCAGTCACATCTGGATGATTTTACAACCCTTAAATGTTTTAACATTTCAACATTTTTTTCCCCACTCTCTGCCACCTGAAAGAGAATCTATAATCTGGCAGCAACAGGAACCCTTGCACACAATGAATGGAAGGAAGAAAAAAAAAATCAAAGCCCTGAAGTTGTGATCAAGTCCAGTCAGACTGCAGTAATGAAGGATAACAAGAAATTTCTTTTCCGCATCCCGCCAACCCCGCGAGTCGACCATTAGGAGTTCCTCAGCTTCGCTAGTTCTTCCCTTTGTGTAATGCTGTGACTCGCTGTCTCACCAGCCCCTCTCGTTATGGCTTTCTTTCTTTGTCGGTTTTGTCTGTCGCGTCATGTCTGTCTCTTCGTTGTTTTGTTGTTGTTGTTTTTTTTTTGTTTGTTTGTGTTTTTTGTTGTTTGTTTTTTTTGCTTGTTTGTTTTGTTTTGTTTTGTTTTTCTTCCTTTCTCTATTATTTTTTCCTTCTTTTTTTTCAAATAGTTTTTCATATTGCCTTTCTAAAGCCATCTAGTCTCTCTTTCTTTCCCTCCCTCAGTCACTGTTTGTGTGTGTGTGTGTATGGTGTTTGTGTGTGTGTGTGTGTGTGTTCCGTGGTGTGGTGTGTGTGCGTGTGGTGCGTGTGTGCGTGCGTGCGTGCGTGCGTGCGTGTGTTGTGTTTGTGTGTGTGTGTGTGTGTTGTGTGTGGTGTGTGTGTGTGTGTGTGTTGTGTGTGTGTGGGTTCCATTCTTTTCTTTCTTTCTTCACGTCGTCTTTTTTTCATTGTTTTATAGTCTTAACATTCATTCCTCTCTTTCACTTTGTTATTGCTACCCAACCTTCGTTATTCATTCATGTCTTCTCTCCTTCTTTCTCTCACTTTCTCTCTTACTTTCCCCAGTTCTACCCTTTTCACATTCCTTCATTATCTATTTATTTACTTACTCCATATAACTTTTCTTTGGCGCATTTCTTTTTCTAAATGTTTTTTTTTTCTTTTTTTTCTTCTTATATCTATCACAATTAATTCGTTTCCCCTCGATCTGTCTGTTTTCCCTCTCTCTCTTTCTGTGCCATTTCTAGTGCAAATAGTGGTGTGGTGATAAACAAAACATCTTTGATCTTTCATAAACATTGCAAGGTACAGAACATAAACCTTCTTTTTTTTTTTTTAATCTCTACCATTACCCTCTGCTTTTTAACGCTAATCATCTGATTGCCTTTTAAACCAAAAGCAGATTTGAGAACACGCGTAATTAGATTGCGGGTTGCTTCGGTCACAGGCTGAGTGAAGAAATTAACTGTATCTTGATAAAAAAAAAAAAAAAGTTTTGTATTGATTCTTATTGTGTCAGCTTCTTTCAGTTACAGCAGACAGACTTCCAAAGGAATGGGGAACATTGTTTATGAGAGGTCAATGGTGTGTTGTGCAGTAAGAGCGGTGACGCTGGGTGGGTGGCGTGGTGTGGAAGGATATGGAATGAGTGGTGTGTGGAGTCATTCTGGTCCAGTGATGGTGTGGTGTGTTCTGGTGTGACTTGTGTGTGGTATATCGTGACGGTGGTGTAATGTGGTTTGGTCGGAGTAGGCCAACGTGGTGCGAGGTGATGTGGTGTTGTTTGATGTGGTTTTTACAATGATGTGTGGTGGCATGGCATGGCGTGACATGGTTACAGCATGGTATCGTGTGGCATGATGTGGTGTTGTGCACTGTGATGTGGAGTACCATGATGTGATGTGATGTGGCATACCTTGATAGGGCGTGCTGTGCTATGATAAGGTGTGACATACACACAAGAAAAGATACTCTATGGACCTGCGTGAAGCGCAGGAGGAGGATGGTGGAGCCAGCATTAAAAGTCATGCCTGGTATACATTTGTTACCAATGACACACACTTCCTTCAGTGCCAGACTGTTGTAAATTTGAATTATCGACGTGACATCTAGACGGACTTTTTTCGTATATACATCCTCCACTTTTCTGCCAGCTGAAAGAAAACCAAGAAACTGGCAACTAAAAGAATCCTGTGCATACAGACAAGCGGAAAATCGATAACCTGCAGGGGAGTGATCACAGTCCAGCCAGACTGCTGCAATGAAAAAGAGGAAGAGATTTGCTTTCCGCACCGCACTAACCCTGATGGACGGACCCTCGGGAGTTCCTTAACTTCTTTGAGTCTTCCTAATACGTTGTGCTATATTTCCCTGTCTCATTAATCCCTCTGGTGTGTGGCTTCTTTCTTCGTGGGTTTTTGTTTTTTAATCTGCTTTTCGTTTTTCTTTCTCTTGCTGCTTTTTTTTTTTTTTTACTTTTTTTTTAAAATCATTTTTTATGCTTTTTTATTGTTTTTTGTGTCTTCGTTCATTTTTGTTTTTTCACTGCAATCTTCCTTCTCAATTTGTTCCTGTCATTTTTTTTTGTCATACGTTTTTTCTTTGTTTTTGTTTTTTTTTTCTTGAATAATTCATTTCTTTTTCTTTCCTTCTGTCGTCGTCCATTCTGTCTTTGTCTGTGCATATTTTTCTTCCAAGTTAGTCTTGAAATTCTTTCTTATACCCTTATTTCTTTCCTTTAGTCTTGTTTCTTTCTTATACCCATATTTCTTTCCTTGTTTCTTTCTTTCTTAAGTCATGCTTTTTGTCTAGCTTTTTAAAAATTTTCCTTCCTTTAATATTTACCTTTGTATTCATTCATGAATTTATTCACTTATGTATTTGTTTATTATTTGTCTGTCTCTTCCCCTTCTATCTTCTTTTTACGTGTTCCTTTTCTTCGATTCAGTAGTCATTCTTCTGTATTTTTTTTTTTTCTCTATTTCCTTTTTCATTCAATCTTTGTTTTTCTTAGATCTTTATTTTTTTTAATATTTTTATTTCATTCTTCTGTATTTTTCTCTCCATTTTTTTTTTCATGCATTCTTTTATTTCTGAGATCTTAATTTTTTTCATCCACTTTGATTCTTTCTATACCTTCACAGAGTAAAGGTATTGTCATATTGAAAAAAAAAAAAAAAACACATAAATTCTTTCGCTAAAATATTGCGAAGTCTCCGAATACGAACTTCATTTTTCATCTGTCCCGACATCTTTGATTTTCAGTTTTTATCACTGATCTTGCTCGTGACTAAAACCTAGACATGACGGAACATGTATAATTGAATTACCGTTGCTCTCCTGGTGCGAGCTTCTTTCGCCGGAGGCACATGGGCTTTAAAGGAAATGGGGACATCCATTTGATTCAACAAGAGTCTGGGATGGGGGAAGAGGGCGCTGTGGATGAATGCGGTGTGCTGTTGGAGTGGCCTATGGTCCTATGGTGGTGTGGAATGTTGTGTTTTATAATGTGGTGTAGAGTAAATGAAACCAAACGAAAGTGTGGGAGGAAAGAAAAGCTCCCTTGCATCCTTGGGTGGATCCTCAGGCGTAGGCTCAAAGATTGTCCCCTACATTTTATACTGTTTGCATAATGTCTTTAGTTTTTCAGCAAACTTTTTTTTCCTCCCCACACTTTCGTTTGATTTCATTTACTACCCTTCACTGGCTGCTTTGGGGATGCTGTTTGGATTCTTTTTTTCACCTTTGGTGATGAGAACACCACAGTATTATGGACTGTGTGTCTCTATTTTGACACAGACACAACACAGGCTGTGTCTCCCTGATGAGTTCCGATCCAGCGGACGAAAGGCCTTGGAGTAGCAATATAAATAGATCTGCCTTCAAAAGGGATTACGATAGTTCCCTCATGCAGCTAGTGAAGAGTTTTCATATCTGTAATATATTTTCCTAATTTCATGTTCCCAGTTTCTCCATCTTCAACCTCCCCTCCCCCTTAAGTCGAAATCTCTGCCAAGTCATTACTATGAAGACAGTTGAGTTGTTGGCCTGCGCTCGTTTTTTTTCCCCCACAGTTAGATTGTTCGTCTTTGTATTTGTCTGACTTTATTCAGGTTTAAAAGGCTGTGCCAGTCTTGAATAAAAGTTACTCTCTGTGTTAGGTTTTCTTTTGGGAGTAAAGGTTACCCTACATGTTTACTGTTTAAAAACAACCGGGACACGTTAACAACAAAAACAACTGGTGCAAATAAATAACAGATACAACTGGTTCACATTGATAACAAAAAAAAACAAGTAGTTTGCGTTAGTATCAAAAACAACTGGCTCAGTTAATAACAAAAATAAGTGATTCACGTCAATAAACAAAAAAAAACTGGCTTCATTAACCAAAAAAAAAAAAAATGGTTCATGTAAATAACACATACAAGTGGCTCACGTTAACAGCAAAAAAAAAACCAGATGGTTTCACATAATAAGAAAACAGGGGGTTCACGTTAATAACAAAGATAACTGCTGCTTCACGTTAATAACAATAACAGCTGGTTCGCGTATAAATAACAAAAGCGATGGAAATAGGTCACCACGCATTATCCTATCTTTCAACAAAAGTATAGCCTAATTCTGTTCTTTTTCTTGTTTTTTTTTTTTCATAGAAAACATGAAAATCACGAACTCATGCATTCTTAAAAAGAACAGTAAAGTTGCACAACCTCGCAGAACAGAATTCCAGCAAAACAATGCAAATGTCTGAATAGATTCAGTCGCTTTAGAACACACATAAGCGTCGATGTGTTGACTCTGATTTTCCTTCAATTCGTTTGTTTATTTTGTTTGTTACCTCTGAAGGACTGATTCGTTCGTGTCTGTTTTCTCAAACATTCTCAAAAAAAAATGACAAAGGTTTTCAATGAGTCTGACACAGAGCCATTTGGGGTCATCCAGAGACCTTTTTGGCCTTTAACTTGTACGTCAGGATGGTGAGAGTTAACAAGACACAGACAGATCCTCTTCCCTAATCCAGACGCATTTTCAGACTCGGTGCTAGCTGACAGTTAACATTGGCAATGCCTCTGATACCTCGTGAGAGCCTGTGGACCGGGGGCCATTGTCCAGTCGATACTTTATTCCCTTGCTATTACTCACGCTCTGTCGCCAACCCCACCCATAACTCCTCCTGATTCTTCCTCCTTCTACACCCATACCCACGCTTTCTGGTGTCCTCCTGGAAGGTATGCCAGTTCATCTGTGTTGTTGCTGGGTGCTCGACGTGGAAGGTGAAGGAGGAGCAGTTACTCCAACCTAACGATATTAATTTGGTGTCAGCTTTGATGAAGTCAATTTGTTGGTGCTGTTTTCTTCACTTATTCAGTCCCAAATTTATGAGAGAGAGAGCGAGAGAGAGAGAGAGACAGACAGACAGACAGACAGACAGACAGACATACAGACAGACAGACAGAAGGACAGACAGGCAGACCGACAGAGAAAGAGAGAGACGAGCATGAGTCCACCTATGTATTTGCATGTGTGTGTCTATGCCTGTGCGTGTGTGTGTGTGTGTGCAGGCATACGAGCATACTTATGCGTGTACGTGCGTGTGTGTCTGCCCCTTCAAGACACAACACACCCCATTAGGTGACACCATGCTAAGGACCAATGGTGAAAGCGAAGCGACTGCACTCTCATACAGACCTACTCTACGATAACAAAAATCAATACTGTGAAGGTGACAGAAGTCCTGTCAACCCGGTATCAGCAAACAATACAAAGACAAGCTTTATGTCGACCTGGTCTTCCCCCCTGAAAATCTGTTCGGTGCTGGTGTAAGTGTTCACAGCTCTGTAAATCTCCTCTCATTAGCGTATCCCTCTTAAGACTACTGCTGCTCCTGTTACTGCAGCTACTGCTACTGCTGTTGCTGCAGCTGCCACCACTGTTGCTGCCTCTGCTCCTGCTGCTACTGCTGTTGTTGCAGCTGCTACTGTCGTTGCTGCTCCTGCTGCTCCTGCTGCTCCTCCTGCTACTGCTGTACTACTGCTGCTGCTGCTCCTGCTGCTACTGCTGCTCCTCCTGCTACTGCTGTACTACTGCTGCTGCTGCTGCTGCTGCTGCCGTCACTGCTGCCGGTATTACTGCTGCTGTCGTTGATGCGACTGTTGCTACTGCTGTATCTGCTGCTGCTACTGCTGCTTTTATTGCTACTGCTACTAC
>JADBJO010027546.1:10000-17500 GCA_016801955.1 Conus betulinus
CTGTTGGGCAGCAGCAGGGATCCTTGCGCACGATGCAGGGAAGGACGAAGAATCAATGCCCCGGAGGGAGCGATCAAAAGTCCAGTCTGACTGCAGCAGTGAAGGAGAACAAGAGATCTCTTTTCCGCATCCCGCCAACGCGTGACTGGACCATTAGGAGTCATTCAACTGGTATGGCTCTTCCCATTCCGCTGTGATATCTGTCATTGTCTCTTCAGTCCCTCCCGTTATGGCTTTCTTCCTTGGAGAACTCTCCCTGTCTTCATGTCTGCCGGTCTTTATTTTCGCTTCCTTTATCTGTTTTTTTTTTTTTTCGATCATTTTTCGAACTTTGTTTCTCGGACCATTCAGTCTTTCTTTCTTTGTTTCTTTCAGTCACCGTTTTTCTTTTGATTTTTTTTCTTTCGTCTGCGTTTTTTTTTTCTGTCTTCCATTATTTCTTTCTGTATGCATTTTTTTTTAAAGAGTATTAACATCCTATCTTTCTTTTACTTATTCAATTTACCCATCTTCCTGCAATTAATTCTTTCTTGCTTTATTTCTTTAACTTTTTCTCTCTCATTCCCATTTCTGCCGTGTTAATATTCTTTGATTTTCTATGTATTTACTTACTCTGTTGAGTCTTTCGTTATGCTTTTCTTTTTCATTTTTTTTTTCTCCTCCTTTATATCTTTCATGATTAATTTATTCGCTTTTTTCTTGTATGTTTCTATCTTTCTGTTTTCCCCCCTTTTTCTGTGGCATGATAGGGTAATGGTGGTGTGTTTATGAACAAAAAAAAAATACTCAAGTTTTGGTAAAATTGCAAAGTCCCAGAATATAGGGTTTTTATCTCTAATAAGGCGTCTGCTTTTTTAGCCCTGATGATCGAAATTTGTACGAAACCAAAAAAAACAGAGGGGAGAACACGCGTGATGAAGCCGCGGTAGCTTCTGTGAGGGGCTGAGTGAAGAAATCAACCTGGTATCTGACCAAAAGGAAGCTGTGTATTGATTTGTCTTGTGTCAACTTCTTTCATTCGCAGCAGATGGACTTTATAAAGGAAAAGGGGATGAAGTGGAGCCAACATCGAAAGACATGCATGGTACATATTTGTTTCCAATGACACACGTTTCCCTTCTGTGCTGGACTGTCGTCAATTTAAATTAATAACGTAACATCTACATGGACTTTTTGTTATTTCTTCCACTTTCTGCTAGCTGAAAGAAAACGTACACACTGGCAAGTACATGAATCTTGTGCACACAGAACAAGGGGGGGGGGGGGGGGGGGGGGGGGGGTCAATAAGCTTGAGGAAGTGATCAAAGTTCAGCCAGACTGCAGCAGTGAAAGAGAGGAAGAGATTTTGCTTTCCGCATCCCATTAACCCCTGGGTGGACCATTAGGAGTTCCTCAACTTCTGCAGTCTCCCCTTTTCGCTGGGTTACCTTTCCCTGTCTCTTGATCCCTCCTGTTAGGGCTTTCCTTTCTTGATGTGTTTTTTTTTTTTTTTGTTTATCAACATTTCTTTTTGTTTCTTTCTTTTCTCCGTTTGTGATGTTGTCTTTTGTTTTATCATTGTTCGTTGTGTTTTTTTTTTTTTTTGTTTGTTTGTTTTTTTTTTTTTTTTTTTATTTGTTTTTGTTCATTCATTGATTATTTTCACTGCTGTCTTCGTTCTTCTTTCTTTGTTCTTGTCATTTTTTAATAGTTTTTTTTTTTCTTCTATTATTTATTCCTCTTCTTCCTTCTGCCGTCCATTCTGTCTTTCTCCTTGCGTTTCCTTTCTTTTAATTTACTCTTGATATTCTTTTAACACTCCATTTTTCTTCCTTCTTTTTTTTTTATTTTTTTTTGTTTTTTTTTTTTGGGGGGGGTATCTTTGTTTCTTTCTTTTATTCTTTCTTTTATTCTTGCTAATTTGTTCGTTTGTGTGTATTTATTCACTTATTCATTTAGAGTTTGTCCATCTTTTTCCTATTCTAACGTGTTTCTTTTCTGCGATTCCGTCGTCATTATTCTATTTTTTTCTTCATTTTTTTTAAGTGCTCTTTTTTCGTTATTTTCATTTATTTGATCTTTGTTTTTGTTGTTGTTGTTTTTTCTGTCTATACCATGAGAGACTAAAGGTATTATGTTAAAGAAAGAAATATGGTTCATTCCCTAAACATTGATAGGACTCAGAATACAAACTTCTTTTTTTTTACATCACTTCCCACGTCTTTGTTTGTTTTAATCCATGTCATTGCTTTTGTTGGAGACTAAAAACTAGACGACCGAACATGTGTGATTGAATTACGGTTGTTTGGGGGGCAAGCTGAGCGAAAAAGATAACCTGATGTCAGTTTTGTATTGGTTCTTCTGGTGTGACTTTCGTTCATCTGAAGCAGACAGGCTTTCAAAGGAATGAGGAACATTAATTTGATTCAATGAAAGACTGGGTAGGGAAGGTAGGTTTGGGAAACCCCTAAGCAAAAGTGAAATGGGACGTGTGTGTGTGTGTGTGTGTGTGTGTGTGTGTGTGTGTGTGTGTGTGTGTGTGTGTGTGTGTGTGTGTGTGTGTGTGTGCTGATATCTCTTTGGCTTGTTGACTTCTTTTAATGTAGGATGAGTGCATGTCTCTGTTTAATCTGTGTGTGTGTGTGTGTGTGTGTGGTGTGTGTGTGTGTGTGTGTGTGTGTGTGTGTGTGTGTGTGTGTGTGTGTGTGTGCGTGTGTGGTGTGTGTTGATATCTCTTTGGTTTGTTCACCTCTTTTAATGTAGGATGGGTGCATGTCCTCTCTTATCTGTGTTTGTATTCGTGTGCGTGTGTGTGTGTGTGTGTGGTGTGTGTGTGTGTGTGTGTGTGTGTGTGTGTGTGTGTGTGTCTGTGTGTCTGTGTGTGGTGTGGTGTGTGTGTGTGTGTGTGTGTGTGTGTGTGTTGTGTGTGTGTGTGTGTGAGAGTGTGTGTGTGTATGTGTGTGTGTGTGTGTGTGTGGTGTGTGTGTGTGTTGTGTGTGTGTGTGTGTTGCGCGCGCGCGCGCGCGCGCGCATTTGCACGTCAACATGCACATGTTTGCGTGTGGGGGGGTTTCCTAGCACGCTCTCACATGCATGTCTTAATCTGAGTGGAAAGACACTGCAGCCCATCTGAGATGACAGACCCACAACGATCGAGCTGTAATTTGACGCGGGCACTATGACCTTGATGTGGTTATGCACGGGACAGCTAGTATGAGTACTGGAATAAACATTGTCACAGGGGAACAAAGAGGAGAGAGGAAACACAGAAAGGGAGTGAAAACAAAACAAAAGAAAAGAAAAGAAAAAAAAAAAATCAAAGGAAAAAGGCAAAAAAAAAAAAAATGGCTGACAGTTCCGATATGAATACATAGCACTCCAGCTGTAGCTGCCGGCGTTCTCTACGAACACAGTCATGCATATTTGCCATACATTGCATTGCTCTCTGTCCCGGGGGTGGGGAGACGTTCACTGCTGATTCCGTCCTTGTTTATGGGACTCAGGAAACAATATCGTGTCATTGGGAGGGGAACAGAGGAGAGGATGGGCGTAGGGATGGTGTGTGTGGGTGTGTGTGTTTTGTGTGTGGGGGGGGGGGGGGTGATGGTGGTGTGCATGTGTGTGTGAGTGTGTGTGTGTAGAGAGAGAGAGTGAGAGAGTGTGAGTTGTGTGTGTGGTGGTGTGTGGTGTGTCTGTCTGGTGTGTGTGTCTGTGTGGGTCTGTGTGTGTGTGTGTGTGGTGTGTGTGTGTGTGGTGTGTGTGTGTGTGTGTGTGTGTGGGTGTGTGTGTGTGTGTGTGTGTGTTGTGTGTGTGTGTGTGTGTGTGTGTGTGTGTGTGTGATTATCTCTGGCTCCAGATGAATGAATTCCTTTGGCGCACGCACTCGTATATATGTGTGTGTGCGATCAGGTGGAGGAGAGGGAGGGGAGGGGAGGGGGGGTGGGGCAGAGAATGATGTGAGGGACAGAATGTTGATGGAGAAGTGCAGGGATGGCTGTGCTTTGCCTGTTTGCATTCATATGTGTATTTTTTTCGAGTGGAGGTTTGTATGTGTGAAGAGTAAGGATGGAAAATGTATGGGACGCCAGGGAAGCCCCCCTTTTCAAAGCAACGAAAGATCTGTATGGTGTTAACTTCTTCATTCGCAGTACAAAGACTGTTTAAAAAAAAAAAAGTAGGTAGGGGAAGCAAGAGATTTTATTTCCGTGAAAAGCTGACGTGGTGTGGTGTGGTATGGTATGGCTGGGTGAGATTGGTTGTGGTATGATCTGGAAGATATGATAATTAGGTTTGGCGATCTCATCATAGAAAGAGGTGATTGTGTGTGTGAGCTCTAACATGACGTGGTGTTGTATAGTATGACGCGGTTTGGTGTCGACGAGGTGGTGTGTTTTACGGTGCGGTGTTATTCGATGAGGTTTGAAATGATGGTGGTGGGGTGTAGTATGATGTGATATGGTACAGCATATGCGTCTGGTGTGGTGTGGTTGTGATGCCGGGGGTGAGGGGGAGGGGGTATGTGATGTGGGCAGGGTTAAACTGGGTGTGTTGTGCTATAATGTGGAGTGATGCGGGTATAAACTGATGTGATGTAATGTTCCATGGTGTGATGTGCCGTAGTGTAACGCGATTTGATATGATTTGAGGTAGTATGGTAACATATGATGTTGTGTTATGTATTTTGGCGTCGTGTAACATGCTGGGGAGTGGTGGTGTATGATGTGGTGGTGAGTGTGACGTGTGGTGAGGAGTGGTAGGATTAGATTGTATGTGTTGTGCTGTTGATGTGGAGTGCTGCGGTATGATTCGATGTGATGTAACATGGTGTGGTGTGCTGTAATGGTAATGTGGTGTGTGATGTGATGTGATGTACCAGGTGTAGGTGTGCTGTAATGTAATGTGTTGGTGATATGATTTGATGTTATGTGGTGTACCATGGTGATGTGGTGTCCATAGTGTAATGTGATGGTGATGTGATTTGATGTTATGTGGTGTACCATGGTATGGCGTGCTGTAGTGTAATGTATGTGATGTTGATGTGATGTACCATGGTGTGTGGTTGTGCTGTAGTGTAATGTGATGTGATGTTGATGTGATGTGATTGTGACCTGTATCCATGGGTAGCATGTTGTAGTGTAACTTGTGATGTGATGTGATGCGATGTACCATGGTGTAATCGTGCTGTAGTGTAATGTGATGTGAGGTGCATGATGGTTACGTGATGTACCATGGTGTTGCGCTTGCTGTAGTGTTAATGTGATGTGATGTGATGTTACGTGATGTACCATGGTGTAGTGTGCAAGTAGTGTAATGTGTATGAGTATGTGATGTGATATATAATTTGATGGTTACGTGGTGTGCCATGGTTAGTGTGTCCATAGTGTAATGTGGTGTGATATGATTTGAACGGGGTATTGTATGAAGTTGATGTTGGGGTTACGTCCCTTGTGGTAATCGTGTAACATGACTGGGGTTTGGTGTGCGAATGGCCGCCTTGGCGTGGGTGATGTGGTGGTGTGTGTATGTTTATAAAGCTGTGATGTGGTATGGTGTAGTGAGGTGTAGTGAGGTGTAGTTGAGATGTGTTGTAATGTTTGTATTGGTAAGGGTGAGCGAGCAAGAGAGCGAGAGAGAGAAAGGGGGAGACAGCGGATGGAATAGGAGAGAGAGAGAGAGAGAGGGAGAGCGAAGAGAGAGAGAGAGAGAGAGAAAGAGTTCGAGGCATAGACATCATTGAATACATCTTCGTTTTTCATCTTAAATGATGTCGTTGATGACAAATGATCACTTCTGTGGTTTTTTTTTAATCTCAAATGGTAAATGACAATGGTCAATAGTGCGACCAAGCCAGAGGAGACCACCGGATGGCTGTGCAAACCTTGTCAAATATGACAAATATGGACCCTGACGCTTTTAATATGGCCACAAAGGACGGGGAGACAAACCTCGTCAAAACTCAGACCCGTGTTTTCATTGCTTTACCGTAGAGCATAACAGACCTTGAACATACATCAAAACTCGGGATGAACTTACCCCATTTGCAGATAACAATGTAGAGAATCATGGGCGCTTTTATAAACCCTTTCCATCTAAATACAGGATTTACCCACAAAGACTCCGCACACAACCAAAGCCAACGCAGCGCTAAGACCTTGTATACTTTGACCGATCGCTGCATGTGTATGCAAGCAAGCTGTGGAATGCAACTAGAGTTTCATGAAAGAAAAAGAAAACCACAAATCCCAAGTGAAGAATGACGAACGCGCGGGAAAAGTAAAATGGAAAAGAAGTGTATCAGGTTTCTATGAGCAACAATGACACGTAATACACACTAGGCAAACGCGCGCGCACAACACACACACACACACACACACCACACACAAAATCCACACACCAACACGCAGCGCACGCACCGCACGCACGCACGCCCAGGCGCACGCACGCAACGCACGCACTGCACCTCCAGCAGCGCACACACACACAGGCCAACACACACCACACACACACACATCAAGAAACCCGAAAAAAAAAAAAAATGCGTACCATCGGACCCGTCAGCCTGTCAGCATCAAACACTTAAGTTTAACGTAATGAAAGTTCTATGCAGTGGACTTCTAGCATCTAGAGGACTCTCTTGCCTTCCTGGCGAACTGAAAGAAAGAAAACCTACACACTCCAGCAAACTAGAAATCTGTGTCACACAAAGCCAGGAGGAAAATCAATAACCTGGAGAGGGGTGATCACAGTCCAGCCAGATCTGCTGCAATGAAAGACCCGAGGAAGAGATGTTGTCATTCCGCGCCCCACTAAACTCCTTGAGTAGACCATTAGGAGCTTCCTCAACTTTAGCGCGTCTTCTTCGTTTTCGCGGCACAACACCTTTTCCGGTTTCCCAGTACTGTTTATAAAATCCCTTCTGTACGAGGTGTTAACTGTACGTGTAGGGCCTTACGTCGTGACTGTGTTTGTCTGCCCCGTGCTGTCTTTCCTTTGCTTTCTTCTTCCTATTGCCGCGTGTTTCGGTTGATTGGCATTTTGTTCTGAAGCAGTTTCATGCTGATCTGGCTGTCTTTGGCTGTAGTTCGTTGGCATGGTTCGTTTCAGGTGTGCATCTGTTATATTCCTTACTTCGTTCTACGGTGTCTGTCTGTTTTTCATGCCCCAGTGTCTGTTCTTCTGGTTTTATTTACTGTCGTTTACTGTTCACCGTTCTGCCTCTTCCTCTTGTTGGTTTTACTCTTTCGGACAGTTTAGCTGGCGTGTCGGTCATGGGGGGCTATTTCTGTTCACGCCAATATCTTTTTTTTTAGTTCCTGTTTCTACTCCCTGCGGTTGAATTGTATTCCTTTCTATACGCGTAACGACATTGGGCGGGCCTCGGCGTCTGGTTTGTATCCCTTTCTTCTCAAATCCTTTCATAGGGGGGGGCGTTGGTTTTTTTCGGAAGGGAAGCGCATTTACAGTATTGTGTTTCATGGCTCGGCTTATGGACTTGCTCATCTTTTTTCCACCGTTCTCTCG
>JADBJO010027547.1:0-7500 GCA_016801955.1 Conus betulinus
ACAATGTAATTCTCTTTTTGAACATCTAAAACTATTTCAAGCACGCAGAAAGAAAGAAAAAAAAAGAAAAATAAAAGAAAAGAAAAGAAAATAGAATGGGGACCCAGTAATGCAGCTCGCTACTATGAAACAAAACAAAACAAAAAACAACAAACAACAAAACTTCTTTACTCTGAAAAATCTTTTGGGATGAGATACAAACACATAATTATAATTCCTGTGGAGAGAAACAGATATCAATTCTGCCGTCAGTGTGTACAGTCTGAGTTGTATCTGGCTGGAAAGGAGAAATATAGGATAACAAAACATCGGAGAAAAAAAAAAGCAAAACTTCGAACCCACTGGAGAGATGAGGCATTGAGTACTTCGACTCGTGGAGTCTTCAAAGCAATGACGTAAAGATAAGAATTTCATCATCACTGCCTTATGACGTAATGTATGCGAATAGTGAGAGGGAAGGGTGGTGGGGGAAGAGGAAAACGAAGGGGAGGGAAGGAAAGGGGAAAGGTAGGGACGGGGGAATCTGTGATTTGGTTTAGTCTTTGATGTTGAGGCCATCTGATGCTATAGTACCGAGATGGTGGATGATCTTTTTCTCCATGTTTTCTCTTGAAGGAGACACCAGTGCTGTTGCGCCAGAAGTGGGTTATGCTGTGGGGATCGGTGTTGAATATACTTTATCATCAACATTACAATTATAGAGTTGTTTGATTTAGAATGTCGTGACAAAACAAACTGGTTAACTGATATTCACTATGTATTGGATATGTTTAAATCTGAGTCTGAGTAGCCAAACCGAAGGTTGACGAATATATATCCGTTTTTCTCGCTGACTTTTGAGACCGACTGTTACTCTGTAAATGGCTAGAATGGATTTTCATGTCAAGAACAGAATATGATAAGACTTGTTACTCAACAGCCGTTCACAAAATGCATTCAATGCTGAACCTAAACAAGTAGCTTCAAATCATTACAACCGTTTTTAAACTTCGTATTTCGGAAATTGCATACAACAAGATTGGCACAAACAACACACCGCTATTGATTTGATCTGTACTTTATGTGAACAAGCGAAACGGTATGTTTACGCTGTCCTGTATTAAATAATGTAGGAAAACAGTATATCTATCTATCTATCTATCTATCTATCTATCTATCTATCTATCTATCTATCTATCTATCTATCTATCTATCCATCTATCTAAAGATATATAGATACATATGTATATTATTATTTCTATCATATAAAGCTCAGTTTGTCTGTCTGTCTGTTCAGTTATACACGGCCACAGTTTCAGGCCGATCGGCACCAAATTTGGCATCAAGTATCCTTGGTGTCCTACAAACAGCAGCGTCGGGTCGGCGATCATGTGACGCATTGCGTCGTGACGCAGTTTGCGTCGTGACACAGACGCAAAACTGGACATCGACACTCGAAACACTGGGCACGACAAACTCAAAGCGCGTAAGCGCTAGACGGGGTCAAAGCGCGTAAGCGCTAGTATATATCTATGTGTAGTAGTAGTAGTAGTAGTAGTAGTAGTTTCATTCAACGTCTTTTCACAAAATTGTGACATTAGAGTGTGTATGTATGTATGTGTGCGTGTGTGCGCGCGTACGAGCGCGCGCGCGTATGTGTGTGTGTGTGTGTGTGTGTGTGTGTGTGTGTGTGTGTGTGTGTGTGTGTGTGTGTGCGTGCGCGCGCGCGCGCGTTTGCGTAATGAATATCACAGATTTTTGTTTTGCAGTGAAGTTAACTTCCACCGTCAGATAATAAACAGACAAGAAGAAACGTGTCCGTTTATGAATATAAAGTTTTGAAATACAGACTATTTTTGTTTCTTGATGTATTAAGTTCCAGGAGTTAGCCTGAGATCACGGCTTGGAATGTTGTTTCAATTGCACCTATTCGTGAAGGGCAATGGCCTATATGTGTATGAATCTCTCTCTCTCTCTCTCTCTCTCTCTTCTCTCCTCTCTCTCTCTCTCTCACACACACACACACACACACACACACACACACCACACACACACACACACACACACACACACACACACACACACATACACCACGCGCGCGCGCGCACACACACACACACACACACACACACACACACACACATTATTTCTGTAACTTATTTGAGACTGGCAAAACAGTACTTGGCAGGAATCCGCCGTTGCTGTTTCTGCTAAGTACGTTACTTAAATTATGTACATTATGAGAACACGTCACGATGGCTCGTGTTCGCTGGTCATGGTTTCTTTTTTGTGTCTGGTGTTTGTTTTTATTGTGACTGAAAAGAAAAAACAGAATTTCCAGTAAAGGCAAAAAGGAAAAAAAAAAATTATTCAAGGAGGGAGTTGGGGGTGTGGGGATGGGTGGTGGGTGGGGTGGGGGGGAGGGGGGGGGGGGGGGGGGGGGAGGAGGACTCTCAAAATCACAGACTCACCAGAAATGTGAACTCCTTTAGTCTCTCATCATCGCTCTTTCGGTGGAGCTCGTTTACACGCTGGGAAGAACACACATAACAACATAATCGTATGAGAAGCAGAGAGAGAGAGAGAGAGAGAGAGAGAAGAGAGAGAGAGAGAGAGAGAGAAGAGAGCGACAGACAGACAGACAGACACAGACAGACAAAGAGAAAGAGAGACAAAGAGACAGAGACAAAGAGACAGAGAGATATAGAAAGAAATAAATGATGAATGAATGAATGAATGAATGAATGGTGCTTTGTTCATTTAGACTTCGAGTCTTCATAAACGGATACGTGAACAATGCGCAGAAAGTTTGAAAATAATACATAAAAACACAAAAAAAAACAACAAAAAAAACAAAAAAACAGGCAAACAAAATCACACAGAGCTCTCTCTCTCTCACGACAGAGCTCTCTCTCCTCTCTCTCTCTCTGTATCTATCTATCTATCTTTCTATCTCTCTGTCTGTCTGTCTGTCTGTCTCTCTCTCTCTCGCTATCTCTCTTTCGTTCTCTCTCTCTCTGTCTCTGTCTCTCTCTCCCTCTCTCTCTCTCTCTCGGTATTTCTCTCTCGGTCTCTCTCTCTCTCTCGGTCTCTCTCTCTCTGTCTGTCTGCCTCTTTCTGTCTCTGTCCCTGTATCTATCTCTCTCACTCTCGCTGTCTCTGTCTCCCTGTCTCTTACCCTATCTCTCTCACTCCTTCTCTCTCTGTCTGTGTCTCTCTCTGTATCTAATTTTCTATCTATCCATCCATCCATCCATCTATTTAATATATCTCTCTCTCTCTGTCTGTCTGTCCTCTGTCTGACTGTCTCTGCCTGTCTAACTTGTCTGTCTGTCACTGTCTGTGTCTCATCTCTGTCTCTTTTTCAGTCTGTCTGTCTGTCTGTGTGTCTGTCTCTCGGTATCTCTCTCTCTCTCCTCTCTCTCTCTCACTCTCTCTCTCTCTCTCTTTATCGGTATACACACTAGTCCATGCCGACTATACCATCCATCCTAAAGATGGCCCCTTACCTTGGCGGCCCTGTGGGCGCTCCTCTCTTCAGTGAAGCAGGGAAGGCCCCCCATTGTGACGACCGTCGAACTTGCTCTGGAACTGTACCACCGGTTTGCGGGGCTCCTTGTTGGGCAGGGGCACCGGACGTTCTGCTGGCGCTGCAGCATTCTGCGCCGCCTGGCGAAACAAAAAGACAACAACAACAACAAAAACACATGCAGGACGATGCTGTGATTATACACATGTTAGTATCACCGTCTGTTGTCGGGGGGTAGGGTGGGGGTGGAGGGATGGGGGGGCGGGGGGGGGGGGGGTAGGAGGGGAGGGACCCACGATAGGGGGGAAAAGGTGTTGGTCACTAGCTCACAATCACTCAATCATCCACAAAACGGGCAGACCATGAACACACAGACAGAGACAGGACAGACAGACAGACAGACAGACACACACACACACACACACACACACACACACGACACTCACTCACGCACACACATACAGTATACACACACACACACACACACACACCACACACACACACACACACACTCACTCACTCACTCACGCACACACGCACACACACACACACACACACACACACACACACACACACACACACACACACACACACACAACACACACACACACACACACACACACACACCACACACACACACACACACACACACACACACACACCACACACAGCTTCAAAATATTCAATGGCTGCCTGCAAAGCGTAACATTTGAACGAAAATTATGAACAAGATTCTTCAGTTCGTCATGTGAGACATCTCCTGCAGGAAGCTGAACTAGGATGAAGTGAAGAACTGATTAATCAAACTTACACGGACATGAGGTGACTTGCGGAGAAACCAGTAACGTACTACATTGATGGATTCCACGTAAGAACCAGTCCTTAAATACCACATAAAGAAGGACAACTCTGTTGCACAACCTTCAGGGAAGTCAATTTTCGAGGCGAGTTCTGTTTGTCTTTCTGTGTGTCTGTCTTCTTACTCCATACACAAATCCACAATCTTCACCCGATCGTCTCCATTTTTCGCATGGGGACTCCACAGCAGACTGCATAGACCAGCAAGGGAATACAGTTTGTGCCAGACAGTTTGTTTGCTCATGCAACTATATTGCAGATCAAAGCAATGCCATAATTTGAAGAGGATTAAAGGGAAATACCTGTAATCAGACCTATTATAATGTTAAAAGAGAGGAGGGGAATGGAAGACGACCGAGATAATTGCTAGGGGAGGTAAGGGAGATAATGATAATGGTAACGATAACGATAATGATAATTTATTCAAGGAAAAGCCACAGACCTATTTTGAAGAGGGGTGAGAAATAATCAGCATATTTAGCCAACGCGTTTTATCGCTGAAATATAAATTTCGAAACACATGCATTTTCTTAAGTCAAAACCACTCCTCCTCTTGAATGATTTGTAGCGACACAAAGCAAGATTTCCGTGTAACATTTTCATGTCTTGATGACGGATGGCACACTAACTTGAAAAATGCTGGACGTCGATAATACTTTTGGACGGAACAAATTCTTGTCGCAGATCTGCCTGCACAGGGAATAAGATACAAAACGACCTTCATCTTCTCTATCAGATTTAAAAACATGGACACACAACACCCCCCCCCCCCCCAACTACCCCCCCCCCCCCTCCCCCGCCCCAGACCTCCCTGTATAGTCATTTTATCTCTGACGATGCACCGGGCAATATCCGAAACAAGGGAGGTAAGGGAAAGGGGAGCGGAGAGGGAGTAGGGTGAAAGGGGTGGTGGGGAGGGGGGAAGGATGGAGTTTGGGTGGGGAGGGGAAATACGGGTCCAACAGCTAGTACAATAAATGATCAGCAGGACAAAGTCAGTCTGTGACGCCGCCCCCCTTCCTTAAACAATTCAAACAAGAACAAAGTCAGTCTGTCACGCCGTCTCCTTCCTTAAACAATTCAAACAGAACAAAGTCAGTCTGTCACGCCCGCCTCCTTCCTTAAACAATTCAAACAAGAACAAAGACAGTCTGTCACGCCAACTCCTTCCTTAAACAATTCAAACAGACCAAGTCAGTCTGTCACGCCGTCTGCTTCCTTAAACAATTCAAACAAGAACAAAGTCAGTCTGTCACATAATCTTGCTTCAATTCAGTATACAGGACAAACGACGCAATTTTCTTTCAGTTCAATAAAACGACGAAATCAGTCTATGACCACAATCTTCTTCTTACTTAGAATACGAAACAGGAAAAAAAAAAAACAAAGGTGTCAACCAAAAAAAAACCCGGTCTATCACGTGATCCCTCGTCCTTCAAAAGAAGTTAAATGACTACAAAATCAGTCAGTTACACACGTGTCTCCTTTCAAAACATTATACTGAACAAATCCATTTTATCTAGCAATTTGGTGTTTGAAATAGAGAGGGAAAAAAAAAAAAACTGACGGACAAAATCAATCTGTTACTATCCTCGTCCGCAAAGAAGGAATCAGTCCATTGCACAAGGAGGACAAAGTATATTGCGCAAACTTCATTCTTAAATAGAATGTAAAGGAAGACAAAACTGCTCTTTATTATCTTTAAGTAAGAATTCACACACACAAACACACACACATGAAACTGCGCGCAGCATGCAGCCAAGGATCCCCCTCCCCCGCTCCCCCCCCCCCCCCCACACACACACACAGAGAACATACCATGCTAATGGTTACAAACTATAAATAAATGAGGAGAGGGGGGGGGGGGGGGGGAGGACTGCGATACACCACATTACAGATCATAAGATATCGTGCACACAAACATCAGAGCCACTGCGAAACCTGGGCCCACATCTTCATAGTAAGCGAGGCTGAACGCAGCAGTTATTATGAGGGGTTACAAGGATAGTTTATATATGAACACCAACACTAGCTTGTATCTCAAAAATGCTAGAGAACGACACACAACACACACACACACAGAGAGAGAGAGAGGAGAGAGAGAGCGAGACAGAGAGAGAGGAGAGAGAAGAGAGAGAGAGACGGAGAGACAGAGACAGATCAGACAGACAGACAGAGACAGGGACAGACAGACAGGACAGACAGACAGAGACAGGCAGACAGACAGACAGAGACAGAGCTCATAAAAAGACACCACAGATATAAAACTACAACATTACTGACGCTGACAGGAGGAGCAGCGATACATTCGGTTTACAGGTTGTATGATCGGCACAACAATCCCATCCACAGCCACTCCGACACTGGCCGACACTCTTCATGACAAGCAAGACCCGAAGCAGCAGTTAATTACAGGGTGTTACGACAATGGTTAATACATGACCACCACACTAGTCTGTAGTCTCATGATTCAGAGCCAGGTCCACGTCACGCGAGAGACTGGTTCCTGGAGACATGCACAATATCATGCGTTCTGGCCGTTGTGTCACACACCATAGACAGCTGTTTGTGTGGGGTCACACCCATAGACAAGCTGTTTGTGTGTCACACCATCGACAGCTGTTTGTGTGTCACACCATAGACAGCTGTTTGTGTGTACACACCATAGACAGCTGTCTGTGTCACATCATGGACAACTGTTGTGTCACAACACCCATAGAACATATGCTTGTGTCAAATCCTAGACAGCTGTTTGTGTGTCACAACCCATAGACAGCTGTTTGTGTGTCACACAACATAGACAGCTGTTTGTGTCTGTCCACCACAGACAGCTGTTTGTGTGTGTCACACCGTAGACAGCTGTTTGTGTGTCACACCATAGACAGCTGTTTTGTGTGTCACACCCATAGACAGCTGTTTGTGTGTCACACCCATAGACAGCTGTTTGGTGTCCCACCATAGACAGCTGTAGTGTGTCACACCATAGACAGCTGTTTGTGTCACACCATAGACAGCCGTTTGTGTGTCCATTTTCAACGCTGCGTCTTACAGGTTAATTGACGGTGAGGGAAAAAAAACAACAACCTGACTTGAAACAAAGATTGTATCATGTTCAGAATGTGAAGCAGGCCTGT
>JADBJO010027547.1:17500-20000 GCA_016801955.1 Conus betulinus
GTGGTGTGTGTTTTGTGTGTGTGTGTGAGATAGAGAGAGAGAGAGAGAGAGAGAGAGAGACAGAGAGAGAGAGAGAGAGAGAGCGTGCACATGTGCCATGTGTATAACGTTTCTATGCTGCTTCTGTTCCTACATGGGCGCGTACATGACAAATACACAGACGAAAGAGAACACTCCTACAAGTGAAGAGTTAACCTCCAACACAGACAGCCCTTATTCAACTAGCTCTATCGACCAGAACACTTGCTCACAGAAAATATTCTGAATCTCGTCTTCTTTCCGTCTCCTTCGTGTTTTGTGTCGACCAAGCTGCATTTCCGGTGGGGATTGTGGCGCTGACGGTCTCGATCTCGCCGTTTACGAGACTTCCGCTTCTTCTTGCGAGGTTTCCCGCCTCCTCTTTTTCGTCCTTCATTTCCGGTTCCGATTCGCTATCGCTGTCACTGGAGCTGAAAAGAAAATGAGTGGTAAAATCGGTGAGGTGACGGGTAGTAAGAAAAGCGTCAACATTGAAGCTTTCACTACATCATAGTCGCGTGTGTACACTCTTGACACGTGTATTTATTTATTCAGCCACTACACAGATACAACCATATGCACGAGCACTGTTGAACGAGATACACTAACACATTCCGAGACACACAGACACAGATACGGACACGCAGACAGGCAGGCAGACAGACAGACAGACAGACAGACAGACACACACACGCACGCCACGCACGCACGCACGCACGCAGGCACGCGCACACACACACACACAAACTCACACACACATGCTCAAGCAACACACACACACACACACACACACACACACACACACACACACACACACAGTGTTCTCCTCCTCCTCCTCCTCCTCCTTTCCTTTCCTCCTTCCTCCTCCTCCTCCTCCCCCTTCGTCTTCTACAACTTTTTCGTCTTGTTCTTTATCTTCTTTTCTACTTCTACTTCTGTCTGTCTGTCTGTTGTTGTTGTTGTTGTTTTGTTGTTGTCGTCTTCGTCGTTGTTGTTGTCGATGTTGTTGTTGTTGTTGTTGTTGTCCTCCTTCCCCTCCTCCTCCTCCTCCTCTCCTTCCTCCTCCCTCCTCCTCCTCTTCTTCTTCTTGCTACAGCAGATCAAATATCACCGAGGAATGGTTCGTCTTAGCTGGAGTCGAGTGCGCCAGTGGTCCCCAGTGATGAAACACTCTGGAGTGTCATTGAGGTCGTCGGCATGCCCTACAACGTGTTGATCACGCTTCCCAGCCACCACTGCAGGTGTCTGTTTCGCTCGGGGCTGAGACTGATCGAAGGGACAAGGGATCAATACGTGTAAATATACATCAACACATATACACGTGCATTCATGCACGCACCTTGAGACCCGCGCGCGCGCGCGCGTGTGTTCATTATTCATTGTAGGCCATGGCCCTTTATGAAGAGGGTGGATTGAAGATGGACTACGCACATACATATCCAGACAAAGTAAGGTTAAAAGGAGGGATCAAAAGTCTCATAGCCTATTGGCTGTACGGGCCGTTGACCCTGTTAGAGATTTCATTTGTTTACGCGAAGTCGCATAATGAACTGTTAGAGATTTCATCTGTTTACGCGAAGTCGCATAATGAACTGTTAGAGATTTCATCTGTTTACGCGAACTCACATAATGAACTGCTGTTTACGCCGAAGTCGCATAATGAACTGTTAGAGATTTCATCTGTTTTACGCGAAGTCGCATAATGAACTGTTAGAGATTTCATCTGTTTACGCGAAGTCGCATAATGAACTGTTAGAGATTTCATCTGTTTACGCGAAGTCGCTTAATGAACTGTTAGAGATTTCATCTGTTTACGCGAAGTCGCATAATGAACTGTTAGAGATTTCATCTGTTTACGCGAAGTCGCATAATGAACTGTTAGAGATTTCATCTGTTTACGCGAAGTCACATAATGAACTGTTAGAGATTTCATCTGTTTACGCGAAGTCGCATAATGAACTGTTAGAGATTTCATCTGTTTACGTGAAGTCACATAATGAACTGTTAGAGATTTCATCCGTTTTCATGAAGTCACATAATGAACTGTTAGAGATTTCATCTGTTTACGTGAAGTCACATCGCGAACTGTTAAGAGATTCCATCTGTTACGTGAGGTCACATGGTGAACTGTTAGCGATTTAATCTGATTAGGCGCAGACGCAGAGCAAACTGTTAGAAATGTAATCTTTTTATGCGAAGACACATAGTGAAATGTTAGAGATTTAATCTGTTTACGTGAAGACACATGGTCGAGCTGTACAGATGAAATCCGTATAAGCGAAGACACATGGTGAACTGTTAGAAATCTAATCCGTTTACGCGAAGACACATTGTGAACTATCAGAGATTTTTAGACTGTTTTACGCGAGGCACAATGAAATGGGGAGCCCTTTCCCACTCATTCCTACGCCTTACCCCACCCTGAACTGAATCAGGTCCTTGTTTATTGCCGGGTGGACAGAGAGAGTTCGCTGAATCAGGT
>JADBJO010027548.1:2500-7500 GCA_016801955.1 Conus betulinus
AGCAGAAATCGCCTTTTATGTATGGACATAGCTGTAGTAGCGTCATGAGCTGTTGGAAACTGCTTTACTTTGAAAAACTAGGGAAACAGCGTTGACTGGGACGTGAGATACGTATCGTCGCTGTAATCTCTGGGAATGAAAAACTGTTTTACTGGTTTCCCCAAGGAAAACGTCTATTAACTATCAGGGAATCGGCAGTAACTGTTAAAGTATCCATGGCATCAGTTATCCTGAAGAAGCCTGGTTGTAGTCCATGTTTTTCTGAGGAAAGCAGTAATCATTTCCCAGGGAAAAAAAAATCATGCGTGTTATCCCTAGGGACAACAGTTATTTCCTTTGTTTCCCCCAAGTTCAAGACTCCCATTGCTGGTTCCCAGCACAAAATGGTACCAGTGGTACCATCGCCCTTGTCAGGGTTAACAGGACAAACATCAACACCTTTCTCTTTTCGCCGTTTTTCACAGAATAATTAATAACTATCCTCCCTTCCTCAGGAAAAAAAGAGAAAAACACTTATAATCTGAGAAACCTTAAGAAAGCAAATGAGATTCTCATGGACATCAATTATTGTCATAAGGAAAAGGAAAGCAGTTGAGGCCCTTTGCAAAAATAATATTCATAGTAAATTCGTTTCTTATTAATAATCATGATTTTCTTCGCATAACAATAGTTTGTTAATGACCTAGGCTTTTTAAAACAGCTATTTTCATGTGTGTGTGTGGTGTGTGTGTGTGCGTGCGTGCGTGCGTGCGTGCGTGCGTGCGTGTTTACGCTTGTATATATCTTCCCACAGTTCATTTTCCTTATCGGCTGTTGATCTTTTCATGCTCTTTACAGTTCCTTTCCTATCAGTCATGCTGCATTTCCCCGTGTTTGTTTCTGTTTCTCTCTGTCTTCTGTATCAGAATTTTCGGGAAAAAAAAAAGGACAGCAGTCAGCCATTAGTGATTGTTGATTTGTGGGCGTTTGTTGTTACTCTGATAGGCAGATGTAGTGGAGAAAAACCAGCCAGATTTTTTTTCTTCCAAGTGGAGACTAAGGTGTCGTCTATAGAAGTCTGCACCTTTGCCAGGAGCATTGCTATTACAAGCGTTAGTTGTCATGGGCAAAAAAGAGTTCTGCCGTGCAAGCGATACTGAACTCCTGTCTGTGCTAGTTACAGTAAAAGGAAAAACTTTTAGAGAGTTGAAAATAATCTTTAATATCATTTGATTTGTTTAGGGCGTGCGCGCGCGCGCGCGCGAGACGAGACACAGAGAGAGAGAGAGAGAGAGAGAGAGAGGGGGGGGGAGGAGGAGGAGAGAGAGAGAGTGGGAGAGAGAGTGGATTTGTCTGCCTGTCTGTCTGTCTGTCTGTCTGTCTGCGCATCTCTGTCTCTCCGTTTCTCTCTTTATCTCCGTCTCTCATTGTGTGTGTGTGTGTGTGTGTGTGTGTGTGTGTGTGTGTGTGTGAGAGAGAGAGAGAGAGAGAGAGAGAGAGAGAGAGAGAGAGAGAATGACAATGACAATGCTTTACTGACAATAGCTAAACAACCTTATGCCAAGGGAGGGGCGCAATTTCCACAATTGCCAGACTCTGACAACAGATCAACGATCAACGATCAACGAATGTTTAATGAACAAGGCCATTTGCCCATGTCATACAAGAAAAAGAAGGCGTGGGTAACATAGGATATAATGCAATAATTCATATGGGGAACATGAAATGTAATGTAATGACCATAGTACATATCATTGGAAACATGACACATAATGTAGAGAGTATAACATGCGTAAAAGGAACTAAATAATGGGAGGTTGGGAAAAAATGCACACACACACACACGCACGCACACACGCACACACGAAACACACACACACACACACACACACACACACACACACACACACACACACACACACACACACACACACACAAAGCGTAACTAAGTATTAATTGAGTTTCTAAGTTCAAATGCTTTGGCAATGAAGTTTGCAAGACCAAACGTATGTTTGGGGTTTGCCAAAAACAATGACATTTTGAAAACCGTAGGGTAGACAAAAAAATTTCTTGGGCAAAAATTGCTCTCGAAGTGCTTGATATTTGGATCATTTAAGGAGAAAATGATACTCACATCCGAATGTGTTGGGACAAAAGGGACAGGAATGATCCGTTATGGCCTTTGAAAAGCGAAAACGGTGGGGTGTCAGCATAACATACCTAACCTAACCTAATTATTGGTTTACGTAGATTTATATTTTTCATTTCAGATAGACATGGAGACAGACTATGGGATGATTTGAAAGAGGAAAAAAAAAATTCAAATCGCTGTTTAGACTGAATTTGACTATTCCATCCTTGACGAAAACAATCAATTAATCTTTGTTGAAATTCCCGTAAGAAAATTCTATCATTTCCGACCCCTTGGTTTTCCCATACAAAGCCAAATCCATGATAATATAATGTAAAACAAACGGACGAAACCCAATTATTTTTGTTTCTACAATGCAAATTAAAAAGTGTCTGGTAAGCTTTATAAGGAAGACGATCTTCGTGCATTTTCAAAAGTTTAAGCCATATCTTGATACACTGGCTCTAGTTATTATATCTAAAGGATATCTGCCTATTTCGCCATATACTAACGCACTAGGTGTTTGTACACTGACATTAAGAAATCTTTTAATTGGAAATAAAGTGTACTTTTTCTATTGTGCTGTGATCAGCTTCAATTTCCCAAACTTCACATCCGTAAGGGAGCATGGGTTGAATTTGGCTATCAAATAGCTTAAAAAAATAAACGAGGACAATGATTACCAAGTTCGCATAAGATTTTTAGTATGTATAGAACAGACCTTTTTGCCTAGGATGCCATGTCATCAAGCGCGTAAGAAAAAACGTTAACCCAGTTGAGAAAATAATTCCTAAGTATTTATACTGGTTAACAACTTCTATTTTATCACAGCCATAAAAACCATTTTTCACGGGAAGCAAAATATCCGCCCCTCCTGAACACTACAATTTTAGATTTCTCTAGGTCGACAGTAAGCCTAAGTTTATCTGCTGTGTTCTTTAAAATATTGAGCTGTTGTTGGAGTCCAATAATTGTATACGACAGCAGAATGATACCATCAGCGAATAACATTATTAGAATTCTATTAAATCAGGTGGTAACCTAATGTCATGTTTGCCCTTTGAAATTATTTCATTTGTCAGTTCATTAATAAATTAAAAAAAGAATTAACATGGGGCTGCATATATCTCCTTGTTTTAAGCCTTGTGAATAGAAAAAAGGTGTCAGTAAGGTCATTCTTACAGCGTCCTCATGCTTTAACTATGGAATGCATACTTTTTAATGTCTTAAACATTTTCCCATTAACTCCGTTTTGTCTTAGTATCTCCCAAAGTAAATTTCTGTCAACAAGATCAAATGCTTTTGTAAAATTAATGAATGCAATATACAATTTCTGACTGTTACATAATTGTTTTTAACTTAAACAAAGAGGGTATAGATATGGTCTACTATACTGCATTTCTTCCTAAAACCAGCTTGCATTTCACTAATTATGTTATTATTTTCTACCCATATAGTTAAACGTTTATTTAAGACATAAACTATATAACTTACCACTAATGTTTAAAAGTGAAATGCCCCAAATAGTTATCTGGAAGGTTAATATCACCTTTTTATGTACTGGTTGTATCAGAGTTTCTGACCAATCACTAGGGAACAGTCCTAAGTCAAACAGTTAGTTAAAAAAAATACAGTAAAAAAAGAATAATTTTAGTATCAACGTATTTAAAGAATTCACTACATAGCCCGTCTGGTCCAGCAGCTTTATTATTCTTTCATGCCCTCAATGCATCTCTAACTTCACTTTCAGAAATTTCTGTTTCCAGGATAGAGATATCATAATCTTGGCCCCCTATATCTGCATATTCAGTGCTTTCATCAAAGTTGTCTAAATCTTGCACGGCAGAATCATAGTTAAGTACTTTACTAAAATGTTGGAACCACTGTTCATTTGTTATATTATTGATAATTGGAGTAGCCTTAGATACTCTTTTTATAGTTTGCCCAAAATAGTTTTGGGTCTCTGTTACTATCCTCTAATGTTTTTTATTAAACAGTTTCTATGAACTTGTTGTTTCTCCTTTAATAGATGTTTATAATCTCTAAGAAGATCACAATATATCACTCTGAGATCCTCTTTTATCCCTGCTTTGTACACTGTTTAAATAGCCGTAAGGTAAATCTGGCTCCTGTCGTTTTTTCCCGGCAATCTGAATCGAACCAAGGTTTTCTTACTATCATTGCCACTAGTAATTGTTTTTAGCATGCATTGACCTGCTTTGTTTAAGGCTTCATGAATTTACCCAACGCCAGATTGATATCTATATCAATGTGATTTAAAGCATCCATAAAAAGTAACGGTACATCCTGAGAACATAATTGTACTTTTTATGGATGCTTTAAATCAAATCGATATAGATATCAATCTGGCGTTGGGTTAAAATACCAAAGAGGTTTTTAAGTTTGACCGAAAAAGGACTTAAAGACAGAACAACCATGAGAGAGAGAGAGAGAGAGAGAGAGAGAGAGAGAGAGAGAGAGAGAGAGAGAGAGAGAGAGAGAGAATACAAAAAAGCAGTTTGGTTCAGACATCAGACCCAGACGATCCCTGGGTTAGGAACTGCAGACTCAGTGACCAGGAATCAATTATTGCCAGCAGTGGCTGCTACCTCACACCCACAGGATTAATGAACCGAATTTAGCATCTGCACCCATTCGGCCACCCCTCGTTTTTGCAGCTGCCTCCCCACACCAACCCTCCCATCCCATCATCTTCTCTCCCTCACTAACAAGCGGGGCACCTCCACAGATGGAGTGTCAGATCGTCAATCGATCTTTGCAGGATGTCCCATTCTCTTCGCCGAGTTTAGCTAATAGGGAGCATGCCTTGGAGCTAGGTGCGGCATTGATGAACCTTTGCTGTTCTTTTGCACATCATTGGGTTTATATC
>JADBJO010027549.1:0-5000 GCA_016801955.1 Conus betulinus
CACTAAGCCCCCCCTACTGATGACACTACTTGCATTAGCTGTCACAGCCGGCGTGAGTGAGCTCTCTCCTCCACAGAAGCGCCACCACGTCCTCCAACGACAGCCCCCCGTGATTTGGTTGCCGATCCTGGTGACTCCGAGGAATCAAACCCATTCCATAGACATGGAGAGACATCGCAACTGATGGTCCCGTGACGCATGGCTGAGGGTCCAAGAATTACGACTTTTTTTTTTGGGTCCGCCGGGATAGTTCCTTTGTTTCTTAAAAGAATGGAGTATTAGGGAGGGGGAGGGGGTTTTATTGTATAACAAGTGCTACGTGCATATATGAACGTGTTTGCTGTTACATAGTTTTTAGGTCTGGCAAAGAAAGGACATAGTGGTGCTTGTGATTGTTGCAGCTATTTGTTTTTGAGGACGGCAAGAAGCGGTGTGTGTTTCTTACTGTAAGTACAATGTTGTTTGGGGAAGAAGAACCTGGATTTATTGGTGGCTATTCTTTTTTTCACCACAACATAATGTTGGAAAAGTACGAATAGTGTTTGTAACCGTGATAATTTGGTTACTGCGGAAAAGAGTGAGTTTGGTGTTGTCATTGAAGACAGATCGTTTTTGACAAAAAAAAAAAACCCACCAAAAAACCGTGGGTTGAAACCATGATACTAATACAGCGTTTGATACGGTTAGTAGGGAAAGGAAAGACAGGAAGGAGTTTGGGAGGGGGAGAAGAGGAGACAGACTGTTGGTTTAGTAGCGGGGGTGGGGGGATGGGGGGGGTGGGGGGGCGGGGGGGGGGGGGGGGGGGGGGTGGTTGGGGGTTGGTGGGAGAGGAAAGGGGGGGGGGGGCGGGGTGCGGGTGTGTGGTTGATGTGCGGGCGGTTTTAGGTTAGTGTCCTTCAATGTGGTGTGTCGGGTTGGGTGGGGGATCACCCCCACGCAGTGTGGTGGCTTGCTTGGGGTGTTGTCTTTATTTCCGAGGTTTGATTTATTGGTGCTGGGGGTATTATTCGTTTCGGGCGTGGCGGTTTTTGTGCTTCAGTTGGTGGGGGCCGTTTGTTTGTTGGGGTGTTTTGGTCCGCTGCGCGCGGCTTGTGTTTAGGGTATTTTAGTGTGTGGTCTGTGTTTTGGGAGTGTGTTATGTGGTGTGGTCTTTTCGGTCTTTGTGTTTGGGTTTGATTGTGTTTTCTGTTTTTGGTGTTCTTGGTATGCCTCGGTGTTTTAGTTCTTTGTGGTTTGTATGGTCTTTGTTGGGTGGGTGGGTGTGGTATTGGCTGTTGGGTGGGTTGGGTTGTGGTGTGTCGGGTTGGTTTGGCGGTTTTGGTGGGGGGGTGTTGGGGGGTTGTATGTGTGTCTGTGCCGGGTGTGTTTTGGGGGTGTTGGCGTTTGGGTTTTTGTGTGTGGGTTCGGTCTGGGGTCGTCGTGTGTTGGTTTTGCTTTTGTGGGTTGGTCTGTTGTTGTGATTGTTTGGGGGCTTGGGGTTGGGGGGGGACGGTGTTTGTTTCTGGCGGGGCTGGTGGTGGGGTGTGTTTTGGTGTGTGTGCGTCGGGGGGGGGGTGGTGTTTTTGTTCTGGTCGGTCTTGGGTGTGTGGGGGGCCCCCCGTCGTCCCGCGTGTTCTCCCTTGCCTGCTCGCGCGGCGGATCCTGTCCCCGTCTGTGGCGTCCCTCATCGGCCTCGCTGTCCCTTCCCGCTCTTCCTGTTTGGTTCCTGCTCCCCTTCCCTGCTCGCTGTGCTCTCGTTGCGGCCTGCTTGCTCTCTTCTGTTGCTTTTCCTCTTGCTTGCTTGCTTTCTTTGCTTCTTCTGTGCTGTCTCGCCGCCGGCCGCTGCTGCTGCTGACTGTCTTCTCTGCTTCTGCTTTCTTTGCTTTTCTTGTTGTTGTTTGCTCTGTTTCTGCCCTGCTGTTCCTCTCTTTTTTTTTTCCCGCCCCGCTGCTGTCTCCCCCTTTTCTTCCTTCCTGTCGCTTTTCCTGCGTCCGGCGTCCTTCCCGCTTCCGCCTGCTCCCGTCCTCCCGCCCCTCACAACCCCCCATCCCTACCCAACCCACTCAGGCGCACACGCCATCCGCCTCAGATAGGTCCTCTTCACGGACTCACGGCGTTATTATGTCAGGCTTTGGTCGGTCTAACATTGTCCCCGCAACTTTCTGTGTCCGTTTGATGACCCTGCCCCATCTCGCTGCCTAGGCCCCCGGGTCGCCTCTACCGACAGGGTTCAGGGTAGGTTCCTCCCCTTTTGCTGTCTTCGTCTGCTTTCTTTTTTTTTATTTTCCTTAGGGCACACGGTGAAAAATACTGGGCGGGGGGGGGTGAGAAGCACGTAATGAGGTAAAATGGGACGCCAAGACCACGCGTGCCCGGGCGAGGGACTTAAGAAGAGAAGAGAAAAACAGCCACCGAACGGACAGAGCGGGCCGGGCCCAAGGGGGGAGGAGTCGACAAAGAACACGGCCACACAACACACGGAGAACAACCCCGGGGACAGGAAAGAAGGAGGAGAAGGATAGAATTAACAACGACAGCGACAACAACAACAACGATGATGATGATGATGATGATGATGATGATGATGATGATGATGATGATGATGATGATGCTTGCTGCTGCTGCTGCTGCTGCTGCTGATGATGATGATGATGACGACGATGATGATGATGATGATATACAACAATAATAATAATAGTAATAATAATGATTATGCTGATAATATTGATGATGATGATGATGATGAGATATAACAATAATAATAATATATAATAATAATGATGATGATGATGATTATGATGATGATGATGACTGATGTCTAGCTATAACTGCAGCCACTGCTAATCCTGACCGTCCTTGTGATAACAAAAAAAAAAAAGAAAAAAACAGCTCCAGATCTACTTCTTGTTTTCTTCTTCTTTTTTTTGTTGATATACACTTACTGAGAGAGTTCTGGCGGCTGACTTCGGTCAGCAGCTTCTTGTGCTGCTGCTCCACCTGCAGCTTGTGGTACATCATGGTGGCCAGGTAGCGTGCCACCTACCTTCTGCCACTCGCTCAGCTCCGAGCTCTTCGTCTTCTCGGGGCGCCGCCTGCTGACTCTGAGGGCCTTCACCTGAGGCTCCTGGCTGGACTGGGAGTCTGCTGGCCTCACTGGAGGTCGAGCTTTCGGTCAGAGAACCGGCAGAGAAGGCAGGAGGGGGGAGGTTGGTCAACGGGCCGTTGACCACCATGGGTGATCGGCTGTTGGGCAGAAGACCTAGTGGCATTATCGGTGGTCGCACTTTGGACAGGAGATCCGGCCTCTGGGGATGATGGATGTTAGCAGGGGAGTTTTCAGCCATCATCGGGGGGCGAAGATCGGGCAGAAAACTTGGAGGCATTACTGGAGAACGAGCGTTCAGATTCGGGATCGTTGGTGGTCGGGGGTAGGCGTAGGGCTTGGGAACCACCTCCGGAGCGAGAAGACTGGACAACAGGGCCGCAGGGATGAAAGGCGGGCGAAACATGGACAGAGGACCTGCATTCATCATCGGGAAGTGACCATCAGACCATGACCTCACGTTCAGCAATGGAGGGGGATATTGGACAAAGGGCTCGCGTTCATGAAAGGAAAGGAACGTTGGAGAAACGGTCTCCAGCTCCGAACTTGGGAAGAGGTCCCTGGGAAATTAGGCCTGAACACAGAACTGAAAAGCAGATCGTCCAGGAAATCCTTCAGGAGAGGCTTGACGGTACTGCCTGTGGACAGGGGCTCAGGAGAGAAAAGGAAGTCGTCCACAAGAGCCCTCGGGAACGGCCCGATCGAATGTGGCGCTGGTGGAGACTGGATAGGACCGCGGCGTGGGTTACTTCCGGTAGGAACGGGCTTCGTCGGGAGGTGGCGGACTCGGTTCAACATGGACATGACAATCTGGAAGAGAGGGCCGGCAGGTCCAGGACCAAAGAGAGGAACCCATTGGTGGAGACTTGGAAACCAGTTTGGCTGGGATGGGTTTCATCAGGGGCTTCGATGGAAGAGACTTCCGAAGGTACCGTGGGGTTGAGCCTCTTGTGGAAGACTGGTGGCGAGGGGTCTGATCTGGGGCTTGGGGGGCGTTGCTTGAAGGATGGCTTTGCAGACTGAGACTTCAGCATGAGACTGGTGAGTAATGGCAGCATGAAGGAACTAGGGGGAAGAGGTTTGGGCACTGGGAACGTGGGACGAGATTTGACTTTCACTGGAGAAGCTTTCTGGTTTCTGTTGGAAGTTGCCCTCGATGATGGAGCTCCTGCAAAATACTGGCAACATTAACGTCTGTCTGTCTTCGTGCAGAGCTAAAGTGCCCGCTAAAAACTACAGTCTGTCTGTCTTTTACACAGAGCTAGAGTGCCCACTAAAAACTATAGTCTGTCTGTCTCTATACAGAGCTAGAATGCCCGCTAAAACTACAGTCTGTCTGTCTCTATACAGAGCTAGAGTGCCCACTGAAAACAACAGTCTGTCTGTCTTTACACAGAGCTAGAGTGCCCGCTAAACAAGTCTGTCTGTCTTTACACAGAGCTAGAATGCCCGCTAAAAACAACTGTCTGTCTCTATACAGAACTATAAGGGCTGCAAAAACAACAGTCTGTCTGTCTTTACACAGAGCCAGAGTGCCCGCTAAAAACAAGTCTGTCTGTCTTTACACAGAGCTAGAATGCCCGCTAAAAACAACTGTCTGTCTCTATACAGAGCTATAAGGGCTGCAAAAACAACAGTCTGTCTGTCTCTATACAGAGCTAGAATGCCCGCTAAAACAACAGTCTGTCTGTCTTTACACAGAGCTAGAATGCCCGCTAAAAACAACAGTCTGTCTGTCTCTATACAGAGCTATAAGGGCTGCGAAAAACAACAGTCTGTCTGTCTCTATACAAAGCCAGAGTGGCTGTAAAACGTTGCCAACACTAATGTCTGTCTATCTTCATACGGAGCTAGAGAGTTCCTACAACACCGCATTAACGTCTGCCTATCTTTGTACACAGGTAGAGTGCCAGCAAAA
>JADBJO010027549.1:15000-17500 GCA_016801955.1 Conus betulinus
TCTCTCTGCCTGTCTGTGTGTGTCTCTCTCTCACTGTCTCGTCCTCACTCTTTGTCTTTCAGTGTGTCGTCTGGCCGTCTCTTTCATGGTGGAGTTCCCCCGCTCTGTCTGTCTGTTGGGTCTGTTCCTGTTGTGCGGGAGGGGTGTTTGGCTGTCCTAGGGAGTTTATCCCTCCTCTCCCCCTCTCTCTCTCTCTTCTCTCTCTCCCTCTCTTTCTCTTCCCCCCCGCACACCCCCCCCTCCCCAAATACGTATGCATGTGTATGCCAGATTTGATGTCCCCTCTGTCTTTGTCTGCAGGCATTGCGTTCATGCAAAGTGTGTTTGCGGTGTGTGTATGTGGCTCGCATCGCAGCAGAGAGAGAGAGAGAGAGAGAGAAAAGAGAGAGAAGAGAGGAGAGAGGAGAGAGTCAGACAGACCAGACAGACAGACAAAGTGAGCGTGCATGTGTGTGTGCGTGTGTGCGTGTGCGCGCACGTGCATATGCTTTAAACTCTCTCTCTCTCTCTCTCTCCTCTCTCTCTCTCCCTATTTTCGCCTCCTGAGTGTTGTGTATATCTAAGTGTACGATAGTGACTGTGTGAGTGTGTGTGTGTGTTTGAGTGTTTTGGCGCCTGTAAATGTGCAAAGCGCGATCAAAACCTAAATCTCTCTCTCTCTCTCTCTCCATCTCCCCTCTCGCCTCTCTCTCTCTTCTCTCTCTGCCCTGTGTTGTGTGTGTGTGTGTGTGTGTGTGTGTGACCTCTGTGTGGTGTGTGTGTGTGTGTGTGGTGTGTGGTGGACTGTGTGTGTGTGTTGTGTGTGTTTGTGTGTGTGTGTGTGTGTGTGTGTGGTGTGTGTGACTCTGTGGTGTGTGTGGGGTGTGTGTGTGTGTGTGTGTGTGTGTGTGTGTGTGTGGTGTGTGTGTGGTGTGACTGTGTGTGGTGTTCTTTCCTCTGTTTCCCGTTTTCCCCCCCTCTATCCATCCCCCTCTCCCCGCTTCACTTGCCTCTCTTTTCTTCGCATCCCCGTCTGTTCATTTAACCCTCTCTAACCCTCTATCTCCCTATCTGTTTTTCCTTCCCCCCCCCCCCCCCCCCCCCCCCCCCCCGTGTCTGTCTCTCTCCTTCTCTGTCTTTCTGTCTGTCTGTCTGTCTCTGTCTCTCTCTCTCTCTGTCTCTCTCTCTCTCTGTCTCGCTCTCTCTCTCGCTCTCTCTCTCTCTCTGTATGCATGCAGTGTGCAAACAAGCCTGATTCCTCGGTCACAGGGGACGTAAACATGTGGCCGTGAGACAGCGAAACTGACAAGGACAAGCTTACCTGCATACCGCCTCATGTGGCCAGTTGCCAATTTCGTGGTGTGGCGTTGGAGGTCAAATGTGAACCATGGTATGACACACTCGGGAATATACGAGTCATGTTATTGTCATGACGTTTACGTCCTGTTATTTTAAAACGCTTCAGAACACACAGACACACAGACACAGACAGACAAAAGAAATGGCAACATGGTAACAACGTAGTAATTGAACAATGTTGTAATAGCAGCTATTACAAAAATGATAAGGTGAATAACGATGTTAACAATGATACTCATACTGATAATGCTACGATTAACACTAATCGTAATAACAATAACAATAACTATAACAACTACAAAAATAAAGCAACAATTATTCACCATCATCATCATCATCATCATCATCATCTTCTTCTTCTTCTTCTTCTTCTTCTTCTCCTCTTCATCCTCCTTCTTCTTCTTCTTCTTCTTCTGTGATGATGATGATAATGATGAAAAAGAAGAAGAATCATAATAACACTAAGAAGAATGCTGGCGGTGGTTAAAACAATTATAATGATAATGTTGATTAATATATATATATATATATATATATATATATATATATATATATATATATATATTATATATATATATATATATATAATTGAACGGAACTGACTGCGTCAGCTTCGTTGTAAACACTTGTCACATCCAGCTCGTGAAAATACGTCAAAAAAAAAAAAAATCCCCATCAGGTTGTTACAATCATGATCAGTACTGTCATTTACAGTCTTCTTCTTTAAAAATATGGCAACGTTCCCCTCTTACTCCCCACCTCTCTTACTTTTTCCCCTTTCTTCTTCCTCCCCCACACCCCCCTCTTCCACTGCCTTCCCGTTTTCTATCATAAAGTATGCCCCAGATTCTATGACAGAAAAAATGAACAATACGAACCATAGGACACTGGGGTTTTGCTAGACCTCTCAAAAAAAAAAAAAAAAAAAAAAAAGAGAGAGAGAGAGAGAGAGAGAGAGAGATAGGGAGAGAGAGAGCGAGCGGAGAGGGGAGATAGAGAGAGAGAGAGGCAGGCAGGCAGGCTAGGCATGCAGGTAGGCAGTCAGACAGGCAAACAGACACGCAAACACGCAGACACACAGTGAGACACTCTGACAGACACACAGACAGACACATCCTCGGTCACAGACCAAGCTCTAAGCGCTTTACAATAAACACACTAC
>JADBJO010027550.1:0-2500 GCA_016801955.1 Conus betulinus
TACAATCTGAGACATAAGAGCAAGCTTTGTTTATAATTCAATATTTCTGCAGTCATTGCAACACCTAGCTGCTCTGTAAGTTGCTGGAATTGTGTCTTAAGAGGTTATCTTTTTTTATATTTTCTACTTTTCACAAGAAAATGTAGCTTGTTTTGCTCTTTCATGATTTTTTCTTTTGCTTCTTAGGTGGCACCTTTAGTTAGTTTTTTTTGAAACTCAACAAACATACTATGGTATTGCACACCAGCCTTTTTCTGGTATAGCATTCTTCTTAAAACCGAAAAGGCAGAGGAGTCAAATTACCACTTTCCGCGGTCACTGAGGAGAAACAATCAGGTTTCGAAATACCGGTATCTGACCAGGAGTTATATGTTAGTGAGCTTTTTCTCCCCATTGGAGATGGTCTCCCCCTCTTGGAGACTATAAGCTTGCTGAAGGTTCATTTTTGAGAAGCATTTATTTATTCCCCATTCACCCACTCAAGCACATACTGTATCTGAGACATAAGAGCAAGCTTTGTTTATAATTCAATATTTCTTGCAGTCATTGCAACACCTAGCTGCTCTGTAAGTTGCTGGAACGGTGCTCGTACTTATCCTTGGAATTTATTGTTTCATTGTAATTTAGTCCCTTGCGGATTCATTCCAAGAACTGGCCCTCAGCACTTGTGTCTTAAGAGGTTATCTTTTTATATTTTCTACTTTTCACAAGAAAATGTAGCTTGTTTTGCTCTTTCATGATTTTCTTTTGCTTCTTAGGTGGCACCTTTAGTTAGTTTTTTTGAAAGGAGTTATGTGTTAGTGAGCTTTCTCCCCATTGGAGATGGTCTCCCCCTTTGGAGACTATAAGCTTGCTGAAGGTTCATTTTGAGAAGCATTCATTTATTCCCCATTCACCCACTCAAGCACATACTGTCAGTTAGGCAGAATCATCTACCACTGCAGATATGTAGGCTTACCACACCCCACCCCCCCCCCCCCCCAATCCCCCCCCATAAGAGCAAGCTTTGTTTGAGACATAAGAGCAAGCTTTGTTTAATTCAATATTTTCTTGCAGTCATTGCAACACCTAGCTGCTCTGTAAGTTGCTGGAACGGTGCTCGGTACTTATCCTTGGAATTTATTGTTTCATTGTCATATATATATATATATATATATATATATATATATATATATATATATATATATATATATTATATATATATATCATTTTATACTGTTTGCGTAATGTTTCTAGTTTTCAACAACTTTTTTCCTCTCCATACTTTCGTTTTGTTTAAATACTTCTACCTTTCGCTGGCTGCTTTGGGGGTGCTGTTGGATTCTTTTTTCGAACCCTTGGCGGTCGGAACACCACAGAATTATGGACTGTGGTGTGTCTCTATCTGACGCCAAGAGCACAGACACAATCAGCCGTGTCTCCCTGATGAGTCCGATCCGGCGGACGAAAGGCCTCGGAGCAGGCGATACATATAGATCTGTCTTCGAGAGGGATTGCGATAGTTTCCTCTCATGCAGCTAGTGAAGGGTTTTAATATTCATGATATACATTTTCCAGTTTATTTCATCTTCAATTTTTTTTTTCCTCCTCTGAATTTCAAATCTTTGCCAAGTCATTATTATAATGATGGAAGAATTGTTAACCTGCACTTGTTTTTGGTGCGGCATTGCAGTAAAAGGGGATAAGCGAATGCCATGGTAGCAAGGCACAGACTTTGGAGACGAACATTACTGCTGCCGTTCAACTGAAAGACATAGAAAGAAACCACTGAATCTGTCTGTCTAGGCAGAAGATGGAGAGTTTTAGGTGAAAGAAGAGACTGCCATCTACTATCCAGCCTCTCACCTACTAACGTTCAAAGCCCCGTGCATGCAGATCTTGCCACTGGTAGGATGGGCCAGGCCTGTGTGGTTTGTCGTTTGGAGAGCGCGTTTCATAGAGTGGTGTCCAGCAGCGTGTGTTTTGCCATGCTTCTGTATACAAAGAAAAATGCACAAAGTACAATGGAGGGTGGATATCCTATAAGCAGTCCATAGAAGTCTCGGATGGACAGCATGTAGTAACATAGGTCGGAAACCTGCACCATCAAGCATCATGTGGTTTCATCCACCCCTCACCTGTCTCACGTTGTTAGAACGGCAGAAGATAACTAAATAAGATGTCTACACATTCCATCACGGATTGGTCTCTGTTAGCTTGCTTACACCGTCAAACACAGCAGGATGAGTGAAAGGAAAAGACAACTCTTCTGTTATAACAGGCTCTGTAGCAGAAAGTATTATTCTTTCCGAGAATAATTCCAGCCTGGACCGGGCTCCCTCAGGAAATCATGGCAGCTGATTCCTTGAGAGTCCCCCCCCCCCCCCCCCCCCCCACTCCACTAATTCCGAGTTGGCCCCAACCTAAACAGACAAAACACCTCTGGTCACTTAGGAGAATGGCAAGAGCCTAACCCCGTGTGTGTGTGTGTGGTGTGTGTGTGTGTGTGTGTGTGTGTGTG
>JADBJO010027550.1:10000-15000 GCA_016801955.1 Conus betulinus
TCTCTACCCCCTGGGGGTATGGAGAAACTGACCGAGTGGCAGTACACATCGTATGAGCATTACCATCCAGGTGTGGCGTGCAGCCCATTCCCAGCCACCGTCTCTGCCCCCTGGGGGTATGGAGAGGCTGTCCGTAAGGTCAGCTATGAGCTAGCGTTTCAAAGGGCTTCAACGTTTGTCGGGACGACTACTTGTGTTTCTTCTGTTGTGTGGGAGTTCCTGGAAGGATTTCACGAACTGCTTCCGTGAGTGACTTCTGAACTGTATGAAGACTCTGTGACTTGGACCTGACGCGGCAAAGTGCATGAACTGTTCGTGTTGACACTGTTGTGGGTCCCGGCATAGCCTGTGCGAGGAGGGAAATATATGTTTTATATTACAATAGTATTTAATGTTGTTCTGCGCCATTTGGTTAAGGCGCGAACTGCTTGATGTGCCTCGTATGTTTACTGTGTAACATATATTTGTTCTGATGGTTCAGGCAGCAAAAAAAGGTAGAAACTTGAGTTGTTGCCTGGCTATCTATGTCCGTGTGGTGTGGGAGTGTGTAGGGGAAAAGACGTACACGCATCCAAACTTCGTCAGGTGAGAGTCAGACAGCAAAACACGCATCGCACACCATCCGTAACAGCAGTCCGACTTCGTTTCGAGTCATTATTTAACCTCTGCAGTCAGGAACGACGCTGAAGGTGTATCGTCATTCCGCCAACCGCAACGATGACACCCCAGATGGTTTCTGTGGGATGTGTATGTCGTACGTCTTCAGCCTCTGCCTAAGTCAATCAACATTGTTGGATCAAACGTCACAGGGAGTGTGCTTATCTATTCTCACTGGACAATTTTTCCGTGATGAAGCTCTTTGAGATGGTTGGAATCCGAAGTGTTCCGTCCATAAAAAGAACTCTGTCCAATGTCTTTATATCAAGGAATATACCGATGCGAAGGTATGAAGAAGACGGCTCCTCTAACATTCACACAGATCATCGTTCTTCAACCCATGCGCAACAGTGTCATGAAACATAGATTTCCTTGCAGGTTGGGCAGCCACGAACAAGACCTCTGATCGGATGTCGCCATACTTCACTCGCTATGAAGGTCGACATCAGACAGACGTCTGACGTCATTGCCAGTCGTGTGATAAATGTCAGAGAAACAATCCCAAGGGATTCCAAGATGCACAGAGTTCTACCTGGCAGCGTCCCTTTCCACACTCAGCTGTTCAGCAGGGTAGGCATATCTCTGAAAAGAAGTGTATTCTGACGTTAGTTGACATTTTGATGTTAGCTGACATTCTGACATTTGTTGACTTTGTCACCTATCCTGGGGGAGGGGGGGGGGAGGGATAGCCCTTCCAAAATCACACACAGACTGTCACAGAGACTTTCGTGAGTATCTTTGTACATCTGTGCACACTGACCATTCCCGTGTCCCACCCCCCTCATCCCCCTCCCCCTTGCTCTCCTTCATCATGTCGAGTTGGAGAATGCCAGGTTGATGTGCTGAACCCTTCTTCACCAGTGCCAGTTCCGGACTGAAGCCATTAAGGTCTTAGCTGCTGCCATCCTCTGCTGCCTTCTTCCTTGCTCCATTTCATGCACCATGGTCTTTGGCTGAGCAGTGTCATTGTGTCAAAACACCACCATACTCACTTGATGTTCAAAGTGGCACTGAGCACTTGCATCTTAAGGTGCAACATGTAACATTGAGAAGGTTCAGTAGCAAGGATATCATTGAGCAAAGCTTCCTCTCCCTATCAAATGCCAGGAGCTAGAGCTGCAAGACGAAGAAAGAGTGTCGCATTATGATACCAGGGTCCCCCCACCCCCATCCCCGGAGAACCGCATTACTATACCTGGGTCCTTCGACCCCCATTCCCAGAGAGTCGCTTTACTATACCTGGGTCCTTCGACCCCCATCCCCAGAGAGTCGCATTACTATACATGGGTCCCCCACCACCATCCCCAGAGAGAGTCGCATTACTATACATCGGTCCCCCCACCACCATCCCCGGAGAGTCGCATAACTATACCTGGGTCCTTCGACCCCAATCCCTGGAGAGTCGCTTTACTATACATGCGTCCCCCACCACCATCCCCGGAGAATCACATTACTATACCTGGGTCCCCCACCACCATCCCCGGAGAATCACATTACTATACCTGGGTCCCCCAACACCATCCCCGGAGAGTCGCATTACTATACCTGGGTCCCCACCACCATCCCCGGAGAGTCGCATTACTATGTCTGGGTCCGTCGACCCCCATCCATGTCAACGTCACTTCCTCACCCACCATTGTCGCAAGCTACGCCCTTTCCCGTGTGTACCCTCCCCCCTACCACGCCCCCTCCCCCACCCCCATCTCTCCCTATCCCTTCTCCCCTGCCTGGACGCCTGCACCCTTTTATCTTCGTCGTCGATGATGTTGCCATCATACATGTCGTTAACACTCTCCCTTACCAGAACCCTGGTCAATCTGCGTCTCTTCTGCCATTCCTTCCATTTCAAGTGAGGTAATCCGTAAAACGCAATGGAATCCCGAACTGATTTAAAAACATATATAGAAGAACATTTTCCATAGGTTACCACCATGTGCAGTGTTTGAAGGATACCCTGACACTCCAATCGTTGCCCCAATCTGCACGGCTTAAGAAAGTCATCAAAGAACGTTTTGGATGCTTTGCCCTGCAGCCGCTCAGCCTTGTTAAAGTATGTTTGTTTCTCGTTGATTTGATCCTTTGAAAAAAAAAAAGAAAAGAAAAGAAAAAAAATCGCTAAGCCTTGTTAAAGTATGTTTGTTCTCGCTGATTTGATCCTTTGGAAAAAAATCTTTTCCGATAATACTTATTAGATAATGATGTGGAGATTCGTTGCGGCTCATCCAAGCCAGTTTACCCCGTCAAAATAACCAAGGTTCCCTCTCTCTCTGAGAGTGTGTGTGTGTGTGAGTGTGTGTGTGTGTGTGTGTGTGTGTGTGTGTGTGTGTGTGTGTGTGTGTGTGTGTGTGTGTTTGTGGTGTCATACAAAAATCATTCCCTTGCAACACTCTGCCAGGGATATCTATTTTGGGATTGCATTTCTCCAGGAGTCAGCATTCAATCCCCCTCTCCACATAAAGTGAGGTAGGGGAATTATGTCGGTATGATCGTGTTCCTGTTCCAACCTTTACCGTCAGGTTAGGATTGGGCAGATGAGAAGGAGCAGGAGGTAGAGAGTGGCACTGGGGTTCCATAGATAAATCTATACTGGAACATATGGACACATAGGCATATCAGTACTTGGCGCATACGAATATGTTTACTTATCTATGTTTCCGTGTACGGATGTGTCCAGATCTTTCTGTCAGGGGCAGGCATAGCGGTTTAGTTTGGAGGGGAAGGAGGAAATAGGCCTCGGTATTGCATGGGAAATTCTGCATGGAGACAATTTGGCATTTCGATTGACAGGCACGAATCCATTGCATCGTTTATTACATGGTCTTACATAACGTGTACAGTAAATTCGTGATATCCATGCATGTTAATCTGTGCAAGAAACAGAGAACAAGCGTCGTACAAAGCCATGTTGTGCTACACCTCAAAATATCTTACTGCTTATTTGTACCCCTTTAAAACCCTGTTTTGACGATTTTGAGGGGAACGCACACACACACACACACACACACACACACACACACACACACACTGAAAACAACAAAACAATGAAACAAAAAAGAACCTCACCAGGTTTTCCTGCTACATAAACTAGTTTAACGAGTCTTTTTTTTAACATACAAATGCTTTGCATTTGAAGCTAGGTTCTAGCTGCTTACTGCAGCTGTATGAGCCCAACGAAACAGGTATTAAAGAATTTCCAAGTTTTCATGCATACATGAAATAAAGCGGTTTTTTTCCTACTTGCTTATGTCATAACCCTCAACAGGTTGACGTTTCCTGATATTTTTTAAAAGTAATATCATCATGTAATAATACGCTAAAGTATCGTTTTCATGTAATGATAGTGAAGGACGTAGTTCAGTTGTTTTGAACAACACTTTGCCCTTCCTTCCCTTTGCTGCTTTATCAACTTTGTCCTTAAAGTAAATGGAAAAGTGACCATAAGGTAGAACCCCGAAGGAAGTAATGATTGTGTCTTGTAAGATGGTATATAAATTAAAGGACTAATTTCGATGTGATGTGTGTGTGTGTGTGTGTGTGTGTGTGTGTGTGTGTGTGTGTGTGTGTGTGTGTGCGTGCGTGCGTGTGCGTGCGTGCGTGCGTGCGTGCGTGCGTGTGTGTGTGTGTGTGTGTGTGTGTGTGTGTGTGTGTGTGTGTGTGTGTGTTTGTGATATTTCACGATCACTCACGCCTTTCATTGCACACTCATTAGTGTCATAAAACAGCTCAGTCTGAAGATTGGCGTGTCCGGAAATTTGGCCACAGGCTGGTGCAGACGTATCAGGGATGGCTGTAGCCTCAGTTTCAGGGGTTTTTTTGTTTGTTTTTTTTCTTTTTTTTTTTTTAATGGTAGTGGTCTAAAGAACGGCAATATGTTATTCCTGCTCTTGTTTCTCAGTTGGCTGCAACCTTAACGTAGAAATGATATGGAGAATTATTGCTAGGCGACTGCCTCCTTCATCTTGTTACATAGTGAGAGAACAAGCCCATTCCAGGCTAGAGTGCATGACCAAATTGGTGTACTTTCTACACAGTCCTGATGTTGAAATGACAACACGGACAAATTTAGACCAGATTGAGAACAATGTTGGACGTATCTTGCTCTCTTCTTGTGAAACGTTTGAATTCGGCATGTCTAATGGAATGCAGTGGCTTGAGTTTCGTAATGCTGTATATGTTTTATTCTCTTTTTTTTTCACTGTGGCTCTAGCGTGCCAGATCACTTTATCTCCTCTTGCACGCTCTTGCCATTTTCCAAAGACCCAATATTCGACTAATCCTTGATTCACAATAAGTTGGGCTTTGGAGTGGTGGTGGCGCGATGGGGGAGGGGGGGGGGGGGGGTG
>JADBJO010027550.1:17500-22500 GCA_016801955.1 Conus betulinus
TAATTCAAATGGGAGAAAAGATTGCTTTACACCGGTAGAAAGACTGGCCGTTCCGGACTCTGCCGTGCGTGACTCGAACCGTTTAGCACGTGATGTTGACGACAGTGTGGTGGATGGTGTGAGCGTTGGCACTGACAGTTACATGAATTCGTTTCACGGTTTGAAAGATAGGCGTTTAAATTCTGATTCTTCTAAATGTAATGACGATGTGGATAGCAGTGTCAACATGTATGGAAAATATTGTACTTGATGATAGTCATACTGGTAACAGAGGTCTGGACGTGTCTGTATGTCTGTGTTCAAGCTACTTTCTTGGAATGTAATGTATCAAAAGTACTGACAATGCATTTGTTTCATATCCATATTTGCTTTGGAGAAACTTTCCTTGAATCATTTAACATGGACGTGTTTGTCAGGTATAAAGCCTTTATTAAACCTGCCGTAAAGCTGTGTCATCAGGGGAGACGATCTGGTGGGCTCGTTTGCTTAATAAGACAAGATTTGTTCCCTTCGTATCTTATGTGGATGTTGATTGCTCTAATGTGTGTGTCTTTTTAATCAAAAAATCGCTTTTTGGGACACTGAAAAATATATTGCTTTGGTCTGTGCGTATATTCAACCTGAAGGTTCTCCTTTCTACACTTCTTTTAATGTTGATAATGGTATTTTCATGTTGGAGGAATGTTTGGCAGACTGCTTGTGTTCACTGGGTGACATTGATGTGGTGTGTGTGTGGCGATTTGAACAGCAGGACGGCTAATTTTTTTCTCCTGACTTGTCTTCTGATGTTTTCGATTCCTGTTTGCAAGTGAAAAGTCAGCCACCTTGCACAGATCGTTCTTCTCATGATAATGTATTGAATAATTATGGTAAGTTATTGCTAAATCTCTGCGTTGCTTTTGATTTGTACATTATGAATGGTGTATGTCAGGGCGACCGCCATGGTTGCTATACATACATAACAGACAGCGGAAGCAGCGTAAATGACTATTTCCTAGTATCTAAAGACTTTTTTCTCCAGTTTTTTGTGATTCGTGTTATTTGTTTGTTTCTGAACGGATCGAATCCGATCATTTACCTCTTGAATTTCACATTGACTTATCAACAGAAAATAATGAATGATAAAACTATGGAGACTGTTGAGGCCACTGTCTGCGATAAGTTTGTGTGGAATGATGACTATGCCTTGATTTTCAGAGACAATTTGTGCCAGGCAGAAATGTGCTCAAAATTTAATGAGGCTTTCGGATTGATAAATGTTGATGTAAATAAAGCCTTAAAGGTGTTTAATGATTGTATCAAAACCAGTGTTGAATGTATGAAAAAAATATGTGCAAAAAGGGAACTGTGCTAAGAAGGATGATTGGTTTGATAATGTCTGTTTGGTAACAAAAAGAAAAGCGCTAAAATTACTGAGAGTATGGCTTCGTACTCTAGACGATGGCGACAGAGTTGAGTATGTTATTGTTATTGCAAGAAGAGAATATAAAAACCTTTTGAAGCAGAAAAAGAAAACATTCGATAGAAATTTGCTAGACGATATGATTAGATCTCTTCCGTCACAGCAGGAGTTCTGGAAAAACTATCAAAAGAGTTTCATTTAGAAGAAGACATCCAAAGAATAATATATCCCTGGACACATGGTATGAGCATTTCAAGCATTTGTTAGATAAAGATATTTCAGGTGATGATGAACTTTCTGATGATACCGATGAGGGAGATGCTGAGTATTTCAATCGCCCCATCTCTGGAGAGGAAGTTATTTTCGCCATGCGGAAAATTAAAACTAACAAATCGGCAGGACCTGATTCTATCATTGGTGAATTGTTTAAGTATGCCGGAGCTCAAGTTGTCGACCTTTTACAAGCTTTTTTTAATAGAATTTTTGATGATGGTATCTTTCCAGATACCTGGACAGAGTCTGTAACTTTACCCATATTCAAGAAAGGCGATGCAAATAATCCTAATAATTACAGAGGCATCTCTTTGGTTGACGTTAGCAGTAAAATATATATAGCACTATCATTAACAGCAGGTTACAGGAGTTGATTGAATGTAATAATATCACGGGAGAACATCAAGCTGGCTTTAAAAAGGGTTACTCTACTGTCGATCATACGTTTACTCTTCTTGCGTTTGTCAAAAGCAATTTTCTTGAACCGTAAATTTTATGTTGCGTTTATTGACTTTGAAAAAGCCTTTGACTCCATTAACAGAAAGCTTTTATGGACAGTATTACTTAAAAACGGGGTCAAGGGGAAATTATATAGTTGTATTAGAGCTATGTATCAAGTAGTTAAAACAAGGATAAGAAGTGGTTCCAGTCTGACAGACTTTATTAATTGTGCCGCTGGAGTAAGACAAGGTGATGTGTGTAGCCCTGCACTATTTTCTATGTATATTAATGAGGTTGCTATGGAGGTTATTAACAATGGCCTTCATGGTGGACGATTTCCGGATGGTGTGTCAGAATTATTTATCCTACTATTAGCAGAGATGACATCGTTCTGGTTTCAGAAACGATAATTGGCTTACAACGTCAGCTAAATAATCTGAGCAGGGCTGCCTCTTCATCAGAGTTGAGTGTGAACATGAATAAAAGCAACATCGTGGTATTTCGAAAGGGAGGATATTTATCGGCGAGGGAAAGATGGATGTATGATGGACTTATACCTGTAGTGAATGTGTATAAATACCTGGGGATCTATTTTTTCTACTCGTCTTAGTTTTAGCTTTGCTTGCAAAGACCTTGCATGTAGGGCAAAGAATGCTTTGATTTGCGTAATAAAAAGATTGCATGCTTTAAACAATAATTCACTTGAGTTATTCTTAAAGATCTTTGATTCCCAGATACAGCCTATTTTGATGTATGGGGCAGAAATTTGGGGTTTAGATAATGCCGTCGTTCATTGTGAGGCGGTGCATTTATTTGCTTTGAAAGAGTTTCTAGGTCTCGACAGGCGTATTCTAATGATTTGGTGTGTATGGGGAATCCAACAGATATCCATTGTTCATTACTTCAGCCGTTAGATGTGTTCGGTATTGGTTAAAGCTTTTACACATGGATAATGGTAGATTGCCTCGTAAGTCTTATGAAATGTTATTCGAATTGGATTTAAAGGGAAAAACGAACTGGGTTTAAAATATGCGTCTATTTCTGTGTAAGCACGGATTTGGGGATGTTTGGCTGGCTCAGGTGTGTGGAAATCAAAATCAGTTTTATTCGTATTTTTCAACAAAGGCTAATTGACTGTAGATGGCAAATGTGGGACGATCATATCCAGACTAGTGAACGATACAATTTGTATAGAAATTGTTCTAGTTTTCATCGTATTCAGCCTTATTTGAAATTCGATATGGACATGTATTTGAAAAGATCAATTGCTAAATTTAGACTTGGAGTTTCTGAGATAAGGACTCATTTCTTAAGATACAGACAACATAGACAAAGTGATTTAGTGTGTCCATTGTGTGCGCAAGGTGAAGAAAATGAAATACATTTTCTGTTCATTTGCCCAGCTTTAAAAGATATTCGCCAAAAATTTATCCCACAGAGAATATTATAGGCGCCCATGCTTGTTTCGTTTTTCTTGCTTGTTTGATGGCAGATTTTTTTTTCCCCCTGATAAATTATTTGCTTCTTACTTGTAATGTAAATGTTTATGCTCATTTCCCCTTCAAATGGGCCGATGGCCTTACTGANTTGTGTCTTAAGAGGTATCTTTTATATTTTCTACTTTTCACAAGAAAAGTAGCTTGTTTTGCTCTTTCATGATTTTCTTTTGCTTCTTAGGTGGCACCTTTAGTTAGTTTTTTGAAAAACTCAACAAACATACAAAAACCGAAAAGGCAGAGGAGTCAAATTACCACTTTCCGCGGTCACTGAGGAGAAACAATCAGGTTTCGAAATACGGTATCTGACCAGGAGAGTATATGTTAGTGAGCTTTCTCCCCATTGGAGATGGTCTCCCCCTTTGGAGACTATAAGCTTGCTGAAGGTTCATTTTGAGAAGCATTTATTTATTCCCCATTCACCCACTCAAGCACATACTGTCAGTTAGGCAGAATCATCTACCACTGCAGATATGAAGGCTTACCACCCCCCTATTTCTACAATCTGAGACATAAGAGCAAGCTTTGTTTATAATTCAATATTTCTTGCAGTCATTGCAACACTAGCTGCTCTGTAAGTTGCTGGAATGGTGCTCGGTACTTATCCTTGGAATTTATTGTTTCATTGTAATTTAGTCCCTTGCGGATTCATTCCAAGAACTGGCCCTCAGCACTTGTGTCTTAAGAGGTTATCTTTTTTATATTTTCTACTTTTCACAAGAAAAATGTAGCTTGTTTTGCTCTTTCATGATTTTCTTTTGCTTCTTAGGTGGCACCTTTAGTTAGTTTTTTGAAAAACTCAACAAACATACTATGGTATTGCACACCAGCCTTTTTCTGGTATAGCATTCTTCTTAAAACGAAAAGGCAGAGGAGTCAAATTACCACTTTCCGCGCGGTCACTGAGGAGAAACAGTCAGGTTTCGAAATACCGGTATCTGACCAGGAGTTATATGTTAGTGAGCTTCTCCCCATTGGAGATGGTCTCCCCCTTTGGAGACTATAAGCTTGCTGAAGGTTCATTTTGAGAAGCATTCATTTATTCCCCATTCACAAGTTGCTGGAACGGTGCTCGGTACTTATCCTTGGAATTTATTGTTTCATTGTCATTATATATATATATATATATATATATATATATATATATATATATATATATATCATCATTTTATACTGTTTGCGTAATGTTTCTAGTTTTCAACAACTTTTTTCCCTCTCCATACTTTCGTTTTGTTTAATACTTCTACCTTTTGCTGGCTGCTTTGGTGGTGCTGTTGGATTCTTTTTCGAACCCTTGGCGGTCGGAACACCACAGAATTATGGACTGTGGTGTGTCTCTATCTGACGCCAAGAGCACAGACACAATCAGCCGTGTCTCCCTGATGAGT
>JADBJO010027550.1:32500-41690 GCA_016801955.1 Conus betulinus
ATTTTGATGTTAGCTGACATTCTGACATTTGTTGACTTTGTCACCTATCCTGGGGGAGGGGGGGAGGGATAGCCCTCCAAAATCACACACAGACTGTCACAGAGACTTTCGTGAGTATCTTTGTACATCTGTGCACAACTGACCATTCCCGTGTCCCACCCCCCTCATCCCCCTCCCCCCTTGCTCTCCTTTCATCATGTCGAGTTGGAGAATGCCAGGTTGATGTGCTGAACCCTTCTTCACCAGTGCCAGTTCCGGACTGAAGCCATTAAGGTCTTAGCTGCTGCCATCCTCTGCTGCCTTCTTCCTTGCTCCATTTCATGCACCATGGTCTTTGGCTGAGCAGTGTCATTGTGTCAAAACACCACCATACTCACTTGATGTTCAAAGTGGCACTGAGCACTTGCATCTTAAGGGTGCAACATGTAACATTGAGAAGGTTCAGTAGCAAGGATATCATTGAGCAAAGCTTCCTCTCCCTATCAAATGCCAGGAGCTAGAGCTGCAAGACGAAGAAAGAGTGTCGCATTATGATACCAGGGTCCCCCACCCCAATCATCCCGGAGAACCGCATTACTATACCTGGGTCCTTCGACCCCCATTCCCAGAGAGTCGCTTTACTATACCTGGGTCCTTCGACCCCCATCCCCAGAGAGTCGCATTACTATACATGGGTCCCCCACCACCATCCCCAGAGAGTCGCATTACTATACATCGGTCCCCCACCACCATCCCCGGAGAGTCGCATAACTATACCTGGGTCCTTCGACCCCAATCCCTGGAGAGTCGCTTTACTATACATGCGTCCCCCACCACCATCCCCGGAGAATCACATTACTATACCTGGGTCCCCCACCACCATCCCCGGAGAATCACATTACTATACCTGGGTCCCCAACACCATCCCCGGAGAGTCGCATTACTATACCTGGGTCCCCACCACCATCCCCGGAGAGTCGCATTACTATGTCTGGGTCCGTCGACCCCCATCCATGTCAACGTCACTTCCTCACCCACCATTGTCGCAAGCTACGCCCTTTCCCGTGTGTACCCTCCCCCTACCACGCCCCCTCCCCCACCCCCATCTCTCCCTATCCCTTCCTCCCTGCCTGGACGCCAGCACCCTTTTATCTTCGTCGTCGATGATGTTGCCATCATACATGTCGTTAACACTCTCCCTTACCAGAACCCTGGTCAATCTGCGTCTCTTCTGCCATTCCTTCCATTTCAAGTGAGGTAATCCGTAAAACGCAATGGAATCCGAACTGATTTAAACATATATAGAAGAACATTTTCCATAGGTTACCACCATGTGCAGTGTTTGAAGGATACCCTGACACTTCCAATCGTTGCCCAAATCTGCACGGCTTAAGAAAGTCATCAAAGAACGTTTTGGATGCTTTGCCCTGCAGCCGCTCAGCCTTGTTAAAGTATGTTTGTTCTCGTTGATTTGATCCTTTGAAAAAAAAAAAGAAAAGAAAAAAAAAAAAAAAAATCGCTAAGCCTTGTTAAAGTATGTTTGTTCTCGCTGATTTGATCCTTTGGAAAACAAATCTTTTCCGATAATACTTATTAGATAATGATGTGGAGATTCGTTGCGGCTCATCCAAGCCAGTTTACCCCGTCAAAATAACCAAGGTTCCCTCTCTCTCTGAGAGTGTGTGTGTGTGTGTGTGTGTGAGTGTGTGTGTGTGTGTGTGTGTGTGTGTGTGTGTGTGTGTGTGTTTGTGGTGTCATACAAAAAATCATTCCCTTGCAACACTCTGCCAGGGATATCTATTTTGGGATTGCATTTCTCCAGGAGTCAGCATTCAATCCCCCCTCTCCACATAAAGTGAGGCAGGGGAATTATGTCGGTATGATCGTGTTCCTGTTCCAACCTTTACCGTCAGGTTAGGATTGGGCAAGATGAGAAGGAGCAGGAGGTAGAGAGTGGCACTGGGGTTCCATAGATAAATCTATACTGGAACATATGGACACATAGGCATATCAGTACTTGGCGCATACGAAGATGTTTACTTATCTATGTTTCCGTGTACGGATGTGTCCAGATCTTTCTGTCAGGGGCAGGCATAGCGGTTTAGTTTGGAGGGGAAGGAGGAAATAGGCCTCGGTATTGCATGGGAAATTCTGCATGGAGACAATTTGGCATTTCGATTGACAGGCACGAATCCATTGCATCGTTTATTACATGGTCTTACATAACGTGTACAGTAAATTCGTGATATCCATGCATGTTAATCTGTGCAAGAAACAGAGAACAAGCGTCGTACAAAGCCATGTTGTGCTACACCTCAAAATATCTTACTGCTTATTTGTACCCCTTTAAAACCCTGTTTTGACGATTTTGAGGGGAACGCACACACACACACACACACACACACACACACACACACTGAAAACAACAAAAACAATGAAACAAAAAAGAACCTCACCAGGTTTTCCTGCTACATAAACTAGTTTAACGAGTCTTTTTTTAACATACAAATGCTTTGCATTTGAAGCTAGGTTCTAGCTGCTTACTGCAGCTGTATGAGCCCAACGAAACAGGTATTAAAGAATTTCCAAGTTTTCATGCATACATGAAATAAAGCGGTTTTTTCCTACTTGCTTATGTCATAACCCTCAACAGGTTGACGTTTTCCTGATATTTTTTAAAAGTAATATCATCATGTAATAATACGCTAAAGTATCGTTTTCATGTAATGATAGTGAAGGACGTAGTTCAGTTGTTTTGAACAACACTTTGCCCTTCCTTCCCTTTGCTGCTTTATCAACTTTGTCCTTAAAGTAAATGGAAAAGTGACCATAAAGGTAGAACCCCGAAGGAAGTAATGATTGTGTCTTGTAAAGATGGTATATAAATAAAGGACTAATTTCGATGTGTGTGTGTGTGTGTTTGTGTGTGTGTGTGTGTGTGTGTGTGTGTGTGTGTGTGTGTGTGTGTGTGTGTGCGTGCGTGCGTGCGTGCGTGCGTGCGTGCGTGCGTGTGTGTGTGTGTGGTGTGTGTGTGTGTGTGTGTGTGTGTGTGTGTGTGTGTGTGTTTGTGATATTTCACGATCACTCACGCTTTTCATTGCACACTCATTAGTGTCATAAAAAACAGCTCAGTCTGAAGATTGGCGTGTCCGGAAATTTGGCCACAGGCTGTGCAGACGTATCAGGGATGGCTGTAGCCTCAGTTTCAGGGGTTTTTTTTTGTTTGTTTTTCTTTTTTTTTTTTTTTAATGGTAGTGGTCTAAAGAAACGGCAATATGTTATTTCCTGCTCTTGTTTCTCAGTTGGCTGCAACCTTAACGTAGAAATGATATGGAGAATTATTGCTAGGCGACTGCCTCCTTCATCTTGTTACATAGTGAGAGAGACAAAGCCCATTCCAGGCTAGAGTGCATGACCAAATTGGTGTACTTTCTACACAGTCCTGATGTTTGAAATGACAACACGGACAAATTTAGACCAGATTGAGAACAATATTGGACGTATCTTGCTCTCTTCTTGTGAAACGTTTGAATTCGGGCATGTCTAATGGAATGCAGTGGCTTGAGTTTCGTAATGCTGTATACACATGTTTTATTCTTTTTTTTTTTTCACTGTGGCTCTAGCGTGCCAGATCACTTTATCTCCTCTTGCACGCTCTTGCCATTTTCCAAAGACCCAATATTCGACTAATCCTTGATTCACAATAAGTTGGGCTTTGGAGTGGTGGTGGCGATTGGGAGGGGGGGGGGGGGGTTGCTGATATTTGCCATGCCAGGAATGCACTGATAACATATGCCAAAGGATCTGGCCATGCAGAACATTTTCAAAATAAATAAATAAATAAATAAAAGCCAATTAGAAACTGAGAGAAAAGTGTCATCGTTGTTCACACAGGAGCAGACTCATCAAGTGTGATCCTCAGGTTCCAGACATATAACTGCATTTTTAAAAAACCTGTGCAGCAGTTAGCCTGACACAAATCAGTTAGCAATGTTGTATTGAAAATGTGACGTCCTGCACAAGAAATGGCACAGGTATTCGTGTGTGACACCGTGGCAGCATTAGCTGCAAGGGGACTGGGGGCATGTGTCTTTGCTATCTCGTACCAGCCTGCTGTCTTTCTGGTAGATCCAGTGACTTCGCAGCTAGGCCGCAAGCAGGGTATGGTTGGTGACAATGTTTTCGAAAGTGTGTGTTGTTTATAGTGGCACAAAAAACGCTTCAGCATGTAAGTTGTTCATCAGATCTAAGTAAGGCAATATTCAGTCTGAACTCTCTGTACGTGGAAGACAGAAATCAGTACCAGAAATCATTTACAACATATACAACTCAAAGGGAAAAAGGGATGGTGTTGTTGTGGTGGTGGTGGTGGTGGTGTAGGGTGGTGGTGGAGGGTAGCGTTCATAGCCCCTGAACCTGACAAACATTCACAAACATTGACAAAACTTTAGCAAAGGGGATACATGGAAAGAAAAAGGAAATAGAAAATGCAATGAAAAAGGGATATAGGAAAAAAAAAAGTATTACTCAAATTGATTTTTTTTTCTTATTTTAACTTCGTAAATTATCTCTTAATCGGATGCTCCCTTAACGTCACAATATCGCTTGCACTGATTAAACTTTTCCTTAACAGCTAAAAACGTTGCAGAGACGTTGTTCCTCTGCTATGGAAGAAGTGAATTGAATCATGTACAATGAACGAAAGAAAGTAATGGAAGGGTGAAGAGAAAAACAGTGCAAAATAAGATTACAAGAAACAAGATACAAAGCATATAAACGTACTCCCAGTTTGTCTATCTTCCTAAAAAAAAAAAGTCACAATCAAACATGTGTCATAATGTATTTGACCTCACCATCAAAAAAATGCGTAGTAGAGATATTCCATAAAGAACAAAAGTAGTTCTGGGCCGTAATAGCCGTTAGTAACGGCTATTCTGGTAAAATAAAACATTGGCAAACATCCGTGACCCATAATAAACATACGTACAAATTTTCAGAAAGATTGGCCCAGCAGTTTTGTCTGGAGCAAGTGGAACACATTTTGACCACGAACAGACACACAACACAAACACACAGCTTTTCTTCGTTCCCCATCGTAAAGTACTCCCTGTTCTATAAGAACTGGAATACAAAAAAAAAAACCAAGATGCAAAGCATATATAAAAGCGTACTCTCAGTTTATCTTCCAGAAAACACACACACACACACACACACACACACACACACACACACACACACACACACACACACACACACACACAAATCGTCACAATAATAATCAAGTAGATGGCAGTGAACCACAGCGTCTTCCATACAGATATATTATATACCTGACACTGTGGGTTAAAGAAAGGAAAATAAAGACACACCACACACACACACACACACACACACACACACACACACACACACACACACACACACACACAAACACACACACACACACACATTCCTTTTCACTTGTACCTTTTCACATATTCAAGCATTTAACGTTGAAAAGAAGACTGGTAAAATGCATATTGAAAGGAGTGTGGAAGGCTCTGTAGTGGAAAACAGCTAGTGAAACATGGTTTGGATTGAGAAGACACGGATTCGGACGGCTTTGGGACTTCCATATAGAGCTCGCTGTTGAGAGTATCCTATACTCAGAAGTTGGCGCCCTGCTTTTTGAGTTACCTGGGCATTCGTCCAGAATGAATGTTTAATAAGCCTTGAGTGATTGACCGAACATAATATTGCCTATTTCGATGAAAATAACATTTCAAATTACTATCATCATGCAGTGCATCACCTTCTCTTTTTGTTTGTTTGTTTGGTGGTTGGTGGTTTGGTTGGTTGGCTGTTTTTTTTTTTTCCTCCTTTTTTTTACGCATGTAATGTTGGGTGTTTCCATATTCTTTCCTCAAAACATTAGAACTGTCCCCTGTATACTTTTCTACTTACAATACGAAGCATACCCATGTTGACCACACCTTTCACGCACACACCCACACGCACACGCATACACACCACACACACACACACACACACACACACACACACACACACACACACACACACACACACACTCACGCGCGCGCGTGCAAAATACACACACACACACATACACACACAACGCGCGCGCGCGCGCGCGCGCGCGCTCGCGAGCGCGTACGCGATATACTTTCGTTTCTCTCTCTCTGTCTCTCTCTGTCTCTGTCTCTCTGTCTCTCTCTCTCTCTCTCTCCCCTCTCTCTCTCTCTCTCTGGCCGGTCGTCTCGCAAGTTGTAGACAATAATTCAAAGGGAGAAAAGATTGCTTTACACCGGTAGAAAGACTGGCCGTTCCGGACTCTGCCGTGCGTGACTCGAACCGTTTAGCACGTGATGTTGACGACAGTGTGGTGGATGGTGTGAGCGTTGGCACTGACAGTTACATGAATTCGTTTCACGGTTTGAAAGATAGGCGTTTTAAATTCTGATTCTTCTAAATGTAATGACGATGTGGATAGCAGTGTCAACATATGCATGGAAAATATTGTACTGATGATAGTCATACTGGTAACAGAGGTCTGGACGTGTCTGTATGTAAGAATGTGTTCCAATTTGCTTTGGAGACTTTCTTGGAATGTAATGGTTTACTCTAAAAGTTTATGACAATGCATTTGTTTCATAGCCTGAGGATTTTGATTTTATTTGCTTAATAAGAGAAGACTTTGTTTGAATCGTATTTATGTGGATGTTGATTGTCTAATGTGTGTGTCTTTTTAAACCTGCAAAAAGCTTTGTCATCACTGAAGACGATATGGTGGGCTCGTTTGCTTAATAAGACAAGTATTTTAACCTCGTATCTTTCTGTGGATGTTGATTGCTCTTTCGTTTTTAATCAAAAAAATCGCTTTTTGGGACACTGAAAAATATTGCTTTGGTCGTGCGTATATTCAAACTGAAGGTTCTCCTTTCTACACTTCTTTTAATGTTGATAATGGTATTTTCATGTTGGAGGAATGTTTGGCAGACTGCTTGTGTTCACTGGGTGACATTGATGTGGTTGGTGTGTGGCGATTTGAACAGCAGGACGGCTAATTTTTCTCCTGACTTGTCTTCTGATGTTTTCGATTCCTGTTTGCAAGTGAAAAGTCAGCCACCTTGCACAGATCGTTCTTCTCATGATAATGTATTGAATAATTATGGTAAGTTATTGCTAAATCTCTGCGTTGCTTTTGATTTGTACATTATGAATGGTGTATGTCAGGGCGACCGCCATGGTTGCTATACATACATAACAGACAGCGGAAGCAGCGTAAATGACTATTTCCTAGTATCTAAAGACTTTTTCTCCAGTTTTTGTGATTCGTGTTATTTGTTTGTTTCTGAACGGATCGAATCTGATCATTTACCTCTTGAATTTCACATTGACTTATCAACAGAAAAATGACGATAAAACTATGGAGACTGTTGAGGCCACTGTCTGCGATAAGTTTGTGTGGAATGATGACTATGCCCTTGATTTTCAGAGACAATTTGTGCCAGGCGGAAATGTGCTCAAAATTTAATGAGGCTTTCGGATTGATAAATGTTGATGTAAATAAAGCCTTAAAGGTGTTAATGATTGTATCAAAACCAGTGTTGAATGTATGAAAAAAATATGTGCAAAAAGGGAACTGTGCTAAGAAGGATGATTGGTTTGATAATGTCTGTTTGGTAACAAAAAGAAAAGCGCTAAAATTACTGAGAGAGTATGGCTTCGTACTCTAGACGATGGCGACAGAGTTGAGTATGTTATTGCAAGAGAAGAATAGAAAAAAAACCTTTTGAAGCAGAAAAAAAAGAAAAACATTCAATAGAAATTTGCTAGACGATATGATTAGATCTCTTCCGTCACAGCAGGAGTTCTGGAAAAACTATCAAAAGAGTTTCATTTAGAAAGAAGACATCCAAAGATAATATCTCCCTGGACACATGGTATGAGCATTTTAAGCATTTGTTAGATAAAGATATTTCAGGGATGATGATGAACTTTCTGATGATACCGATGAGGGAGAGGGTTGTATTTCAATCGCCCCATCTCTAGAGAGGAAGTTATTTTCGCCATGCGGAAAATTAAAACTAACAAATCGGCAGGACCTGATTCTGTCATTGGTGAATTGTTTAAGTATGCTGGAGCTCAAGTTGTCGACTTTTTACAAGCTTTTTTTAATAGAATTTTTGATGATGGTATCTTTCCAGATAACTGGACAGAGTCTGTAACTTTACCCATATTCAAGAAAGAAAGGCGATGCAAAACAATCCTAATAATTACAGAGGCATCTCTTTGTTGACGTTAGCAGTAAAAATATATAGCACTATCATTAACAGCAGATTACAGGAGTGGATTGAATGTAATAATATCACGGAGACATCAAGCTGGCTTTAAAAAGGTTACTCTACTGTCGATCATATGTTTACTCTTCTTGCGTTTGTTCAAAAGCAATTTTCTTTAAATCGTAAATTTTATGTTGCGTTTTATTGACTTTGAAAAAGCCTTTGACTCCATTAACAGAAAGCTTTTATGGACAGTATTACTTAAAAAAAACGGGGTCAAGGGGAAATTATTTAGTTGTATTAGAGCTATGTATCAAGTAGTTAAAACAAGGATAAGAAGTGGTTCCAGTCTGACAGACTTTATTAATTGTGCCGCTGGAGTAAGACAAGGTGATGTGTGTAGCCCTGCACTATTTTCTATGTATATATAAATGAGGTTGCTATGGAGGTTATTAACAATGGCCTTCATGGTGGACGATTTCCAGATGGTGTGTCAGAATTATTTATCCTACCTACTAGCTAGCAGATGACATCGTTGACGGGTTTCAGAAAACGATAGTTGGCTTACAACGTCAGCTAAATAATCTGAGCAGGGCTGCCTCTTCATTAGAGTTGAAAGTGAACATGAATAAAAGCAACATCGTGGTATTTCGAAAGGGAGGATATTTATCGGGCGAGGGAAAGATGGATGTATGATGGGACTTGTTATACCTTGTAGTGAATGTGTTATAAATACCTGGGGATCTACTTTCTACTCGTCTAAGTTTTAGCTTTGCTTGCAAAGACCTTGCATGTAGGGCAAAGAATGCTTTGATTTGCGTAATAAAAAGATTGCATGCTTTAAACAATAATTCACTTGAATTATTCTTAAAGATCTTTGATTCCCAGATACAGCCTATTTTGATGTATGGGGCAGAAATTTGGGGTTT
>JADBJO010027551.1:0-21202 GCA_016801955.1 Conus betulinus
TGTGTAGCAGCGGCCTGCGCGCGTGTGTGTGTGGGTCTTTGGTGAGGGTTGCGTGCATACGACAACTGGGTTGGCGAACAAGGTTGCTTGACACGTGCAACGCGAGTTATGTGAGTGTGCTGTTTAGGTGTATATGTGGTGTGCGTGGTGTGATAAATAAATCATGTGAACATCTGCGCAGTCAGCGCGCGTGTAGTTGATGTGGTTATGTTTGTGTGTGTGTTGGTGGAAATAGAAATTGGGTGTGATGGGCGTAGTGTATGTTGGCCGGAACGTTTTGCGTAAACGAAATTTTGTTGGTTGCGATATGTACAGGTGCGATTAGTGCGAGATTATGACTGTCAAGTTGTGTGCGTGTGGTGTGTGTGGTGAATGTTGTTTTTTTGTTTGTATGTGGATATATGTGTGTGGTGCTGTGGTGTGAAAAATGTGCTGCTTGTTTTTGGGTGTGTGGTTGTGGTTGTGTGGTGGTGGTTTGTTGGTTGGTGTGTTGTCAGTCCAGCAACATGTTAATCTGACCGTGAAATGGTGCTTCAGTCATCATTTGTTTGTGTGGTGTGGAGTTTTTTGTGTGTGTGGGTCGCGTCATAGTGGTGTGTTTAGTGTGGTGGTTGGATGTAGTTTGGGTAGTGTTTTGGTTTTGTCTATGCTGGTCTGGTGTTCGTGATGTTGATGGCTGAAAGGGAATGGTAAGGGGTGTGTGTGGTGCGTTGGGTGTGTGGTGTATTAGATGGTGTGTAAATTGTGTAGTTAATGTGACGTGTGGGTGTTAAATGTGCAGCTGTGAGTCATGGAGAATGCTTGGTGTGTCGTATGTGATGTCGGCGCGTTGTGAGTGGTCAAGTTGAACGATGAAAAATGGGCGTTGTTGGTGGGGTTTTTGTGTTGTTGATAAATTATTAGCGATGGTGTGTGCCTCAAACTCGCTCAGCGTGTTTTGTGGTGGTGTGGTGAAAATATTGTGTGGGATTGGTGTGTAGATTGTGTGGAATGGGGGTGTGTGTGTAGTTTGTGTGTGGGTGTGTTATTATAGTGGGGGTGAGGGGTGTGCGTTGGAGGAACTTTGTGCTTGGCGTCGCGGCAATGCTGCATTGAAATGATGGGGGTATGTGTTAGCAGTTACGTGTGCGGTCGCAACGTGCAGGTGGTGCGGTAAAAGTGTGCGCACGCTTGGGCTCGAAGAGTGCGTGGCGAGTGTGTGAGTATGCTGTTTTGGGTGATGACGATGTGTGTGATTTATGCTAGTGTAATGGTGGCGAATGTTACGTGTTCAAATCTTCTCTCTCACTCTCTCTATCTCTCGAGAATCAGGTGCCTTCAGAAAATGCGGTAAACCTCAATAATCTGAAAAACAGGTTCATCAATCGTCGAGGGTCCTCAGTCTCGATAATTCAAGGCGCCTCGCGCTCTCTCGCGGCCGTTCCACTCAAGATTTACTCACAGGAAGTGTTCTTGCGAAGTCTCACGCACTACTAGTCCCACGAGTGAGGACGAAAACAAGGAAAGAATGGGTGAAAACGATTACTCCAATCAAGCCATCTACCCTTCCCCCTCCTCTCTTTGGCAGTGCTTACATCAGACAATCAAGAGCAATGTATGTCATCATACTCTGAACGACAGAGCGATATGTACCTCTGAGCGGGCGACCGCTAATTCCTCGTGTATTAAGGTCACTAGTGCTGTCTGCAATCGTGCTGTCCGATTGTCGCAAAGGCGTGTGTTCATATTCCGACTGAAAAAGGTCTTAAACCTGATGGCACATGCCGTGTTGGATAATGTTTACTAAGGTTGGACAGTTTCCTCGATATCTAACCATGGTCTTAGCAGAGTTTAAAAGAAGGATTCTTAATTTGTAGACTAAGCCAAAGTGGGCAGGAGGGAAGATGGTTTGTCTCGCCAGTCATGCTCTTAAACTGTTGAACCACCCCATTGCATCTCCCAACGAAGACATGCGGTATGCATGTGTCTTGTAATTGAGAAATTTTTTACGAGGATGTGAGAAAACCTCGTAGGCGGTAATGTGGTGTAAGACCTGGTCTTGTGTTTTAAGCCTAAAAGGTATCAACAAGAACCCAAAATCGTAGACAAGACTAGAAAAGATCATCCAGGACTCCCAGGGCCTTCAGTTCTCCTTTTGTGGCTTTTACATGTATATCGATTCTCTGATGAATGATACCCCTCGGTCTAATAGCTTTTAGTGAAATTACTAATAGGCATCTTTCTAGCCAATGTGGTGGCAAAAAAACCTCCGAAATTAATGCTGAAATCATACTGTTTAATAGTATTCGTTAACAGGTGTAGTACTGTCCACGACATCTACCTAAAGCGGTTGGCACGGGAGACGTCATTAAGGAATAGTGAGAAGTTTAATCGACAGTTGGAGGCTGTGGTATCACACACGGATTTTTTTGTTTTTGTCTCTAATGTAGCACATGCATGGTGGGCGTGGTCAAACCCCCGCTTAATTGTTTCTGTCTAACGGTTTAGTACAATGAAACCTTTGTAACTGTTGTTAGATAACCGTGAGTTTTGTAACTAGTACAGTGATTTGAACTTCGGTCGCAGTGAGTTAAATCCTTTAGTCTGTGTCAAACAATAGATTGGTGAGAACATAAGGAGGACTAGTCGGGGCAACATGAGACTTATTCAGTTATCAGTATGAACTATAATTTTAGGCAAAAGATAGTAAATTTAAAAGAGAGGTGTAAGTCCTCTATGGTTCTGATTATTGAGGTAAATAAGTCTCCGTTAAAACCATCGGAAGCCGCAACCTTTAGATGGCTCCCATTTCTTAATGTGAATTGCCATACAAACAAAGTGACATTTTTCCTGTTTTCTGTTATGTAGGACATCTAACACAAAATTACATCTGTTATCATGGTGGTCCATTTGAACTTATGATTGGACACTCTTGGGGGGGTTTGACCTGCTTCCCAGCAGCAAATGCTGAAGAGATAAAGTGAATTGTACCTGTGAGCACCTCTGATAAACTTAGCGTCACAGGGATTTCCCAGTGATAAGGAAATCGGTGTCGTGGCCTCTTAAGATGGTAGTTTGGAGCATACCTAACTGTAACCCAGCTGATGTCACGACGCTCGGTAGAATAAATTGCGAATGCACGACATATAATTACAAGACGTCACGCTCGGCTCACCTCGACTTCAGTCGCTGCGTCCCCGTCTCGGCGTAACTCTAACATGCTAACAATGTCTTTGATTGCAAATCAATAATCGACGTCCAGAGGTAGGTCGAGGCGCGACTCCGATGAGAAACTCATCGCATAGGTCATAACAAACTCTATATACACAGTAAAACCACACAAAATACGGTCATTTGGTATGTAATGTCTTACTCTAACAAAGAACATCCGAAAAAGTACAAGGGACAATTCCTCTATACATTGAAACTCGCCATAAGAATTTTCATGAATTTAGAATCACGACGTTGTAAGGCGAGATTCCAATCATCAAAACAGTTAACTGAACATAAGCATTCCCTCGGGGGATATAAACGAACCGACTAGCATAATCTTAGCATAACCTATCAGCATTTGTTGATTTTCACCACAAACACAGTCCTATCACCTTTGCTCAGTTCCCATACTGAAATATCTTCTATGTTTTTTGATAGGCAATGACTAAGGCCACTGGATCTTGCACAAATTAATTTCCACTAAGCAAGCATAGAGTAACCAGATTACTAAGCGATTCCCCCGAATAGTCCGATCTTGTGCATCAGTTTCTACCTTTCGCTGAATGTTGAATAATCTATCAAACTGGGTAATATAGTTCGTAATTCCTTTAAACGCCCACGGACTTTCTTAGTCCACAAACATGAGGCAGAACGACAACTACACTTCGACTAGAAAACTTTAAGACAATTAACTAGAAACACTGTCCAAGCTTGAATACTGATTGACATCTCCGCGTCCCTCAGCAGACGCCCTGTGGCTCACAGACCAGGAGGTGCTGCATGCCCAAGAACTTGAGTCACATCAATGCCCAAGGATAAGTCAACATCGCGCCAAACATTGAAGAGGTCTTCAGGGCTGTCCACCGTCCACAACTGCGCCCTATCCTTCCCAGAGGATTGTCTTCAGCTCACCCCGAAGTCCCTGCCCTCCGGATTATTGAACCTTGTTCAAACTTTGCCCGACTGTCTTCTTCCACCAGTTTTTAAGAAGCCTGTGCGAAGGATAGCCATGTCGTCCTTCGTGATCCTCTTGTATGTTTTATCTTAAACAGCTTCTTCTTCCTCCTCATACCTTTGAAGATTCCAGAACTCTTCCGCTTGATGAAGGCGGGCCCTATGGAAGGGAATAAGAAGCGAAGAAGACGAAGAAGAAGAAGAATAGGGGATGTGAATGCGAGGAAGACGAAGAAGAAGAAGAGAAGAGAATAAGAAGAGGATGATGATGATTGATGCATTATGATTAATTAGCATTGAGGTGATGATGATTATGATAGCTCATCTTTCACGACGTCTATATCGAAAGTTTACAAGCACAGTCTGCAATTGCTTAACGACTCTTCTTGCCAGTTACTAAGACGAACATAACTGTCCCAGGCCTCACCTTCACACCTGCCTCTTGAACCGCGTCGCTACCTTCTGGTCAAGGTTCTTTTCTCTTCTTCAGGAGATTATGAGCGAGTCCGGACTGTTTCCCCCTGGTATATGTTCCTGGCTGATCAGTGACTAGTGCAAGCTGAAGGCTTGATTCTCCCCTGTATTTGTAGCATAATTCCCATCTTTCCTGAAGACAGTTGTCATTACTCCAGTGATCACCTCTCCATCTCCAACCCCTTCCACAAACAAACTTTCCATTTTGTGGCATCAATGGAAAAAGAATTCGGCGACACGCACCGCAATAACTCATAAATATTTAACGGAAGCTACAACAGGACCTGGACACATGGCAGCCTGGGAAACAAAATGGAAAATGGAAAAATGTCCTTCCCCCACAGACAGTGCCAAGCCTTCATGGGTCTCCAGGAAGAAAAAACACAGTGACTGGCACATACCATCTCCACGGCCAAAATCTCAAAAGACTGAAGAGACAGAGTACCTGGGGGGTCACCATTTCCCAAGATCTTAGCTGGGACACCCATATCTCCAATATAACAAACAGGGCAAACAAGACCTTAGGGTTCCTCAAGCGAAACCTGAGAGTAGGCTCCATCAACATCAAGGAAACTGCCTACAAGGCCCTAGTTTCGCCCCACTCTAGAATATGCCTTACCTGTCTGGGGACCCCCTAGTACTGCCAAAAACATCAGCAACATGGAAAATAGTCCAACGCCGTGTAGCTCGATGGGTTGTGAACCGCCACCGTCACACCTCAAGTGTCGATTCCTTGCTGACACTCTACAGTGGTCCACCCTAGCAGACAGGAGAAGAGCAGAGCAAGCTGACCACCTTCTCAAATACCATCGTGAAGAGGTCAGCATAAACACTCTGGTGCAGAGCCACATCAAACAACCCAGCAACGGTTTCTACAATACCTCCTCTGCGTGGGAGACATATCTCCCTCCCTGCTAGTAAAACCAATTACACCTGAAGAATACCTAAAGGTTCGAAACGCGTTGTGTTTTGTCTTGAGTGTGACTCGTTTGTCCACGTTTCTCTGGGCGGTTCCTGACATTTATATTTTAAGATTCATTTACAGGAGTTTGCCTTCGTTCCCGATGACTGTCAGGGGACGGAACGCCTGCCATCTGCGGGTTATTTCCTCAACCCTCAGGGAGTTTCCAAGTCCCCAATTTTGACCACCTGCGGCCCTCCCCCTACTAACCCTTCCCCCTTCCCTCCCCTGCCCCTACCCCCCCACCCCTACCGGCCCCCAAGTCACCCTACTGCCAGTCCTACATGTCTAGGTCAACAGCTGTGTGAAACCCCGTCTCAGTTTTTACACACATCATAACCACAAAATGACGATGGCGGCTGTTTAAAGGAAGAAAGAAGACAGAAAAAAAAGTCGAAAGAAGTCGAAGAAGAAGATACCATCACAGTCAACAGTTGTACGTACATTCTCTGGTGTGGGGGGGGGGGGGCTGATTCTCTTTTTCCTCTCTTGGGCGTTTCTCTTGCTGCTGGTCTCTTCTGCTGGCACGGTTTTGTGGTTCCGAGTTAGTTTTTGTGCAACAAATCGCTCTACTGCACCTCGTCACACACTCCTCCTGGTGCCGAACTCCCTCACCAGCCCTTCTACCCGATATGTCCAAAGTCTAGGCAGCCCTCCGCTGCACTGCAAGAAGTAGAGGCCCACAACCGACCTTTCTTCGCACGGTCAGTTCACAACCAAACATAAAGCAACATAGATCACTCGCTTGCTCCACAATAAAAAAAAATGGACACAACTGAAAGTCCAGAAATACTTGCCTACTTGATGGCTAACGTTTCAAGTGTTACGTAAAAAGAAAACTAATAGAAAACAAGAAGAACACAGAGCTAAAACACCCCTCAGGCTGGACCATCAAATTACCTTTGATAATTCACCACACACACCACACACACACACACACACACACACACACCGCACACAGGCACACACACACACCGCACTCGACACACGCATACACACCCACACCAACACACACCATATTACTTTTTTGCCCTCTATAAGCACTAAGACCTACCGTGGCTTGCTTTGAACGTTGTATTCTTTTGAGAAAAGGTACGCGGATGCTACAGCAACGTTTTGGGTAAAAAAAAAAACAAGTCGCGTGTGTAACATTGACAGGTTGTACAGGCGGCTTGATACTATGTATTGTTGTAGATAAAGAGATTGTTTAGAGCAGCTTTCGCTGGTGGAGTAAGGGGAGGAAACCTTCCAAAAAGGAGTTACGACTTTTCACACACAGCGTGTCAGGTTTGGGTAACGATATCATCTTTGCTGCCGTGTCTGTGCTTTTCTCTGGTTTTTACAACTAAAAATCCACACCCACGGACACCACCCCCCCCCCCCCACTGCCGAACACCGATTCAATTCGTGTTGCTTACAGTCCAGGGGCAATATTAATTAAACGGCGTGTGTCCCGTCATCGGCGCCAGGACTGTTACTAAACAAATCGTCTAGGTGCTTTGCCTTCATAAGTACCACAGTGATGGCAATGACGATGAGATGATTGATGATATACCCAATAGCAATGTCTTGTAAAGATGATAATAAATCCATTATCACTAACATATTGAAGGGGTTGGCTGCCAGAACCAAGCATCTAAAATTTTCTTATAGTTTACTGGAGACGATTTTTAGAACTTTCAGCTAAACTTTATCTCGAGCATAAGAATAAATTAAGTCGCTCCTCAAACTTTTACGAAATAAGTAAATCAATACTGTATTTCTGCTGAAAGCATTTTCTTGAATGTGCATTTATATCTTTCTGCTAACAGGGTTAAACAAAGTAACATTCATAAGATCTTGATTTTTTCGGACAGCTGAAAATACCATGATCAGGACACAATACCAGTTGTAAGCCACCATGGGGTCAAAGTACCAGGTTTTGCCAAACCCTACAGAAAGCATTTCTACCAGCTGAGACAACAGAGAACAAAGTGACTGGCCTGAATGCTTAAAGGGTGTTTTGACAAGCTTAAAGCGCCATGAGTGAAGACAACCTGAAACCATATCTCAAATATACAAGGATTTGGCAAAAGTTCCTACGGAAATTTCCTCAGAAGGTACAATTACCAGAACAATCGTTGTATTTTGATGTACTGGGTGTTTTGAAAACACGAAAAGCGTCTCTTTTTAACACAATGTGAACGGAGCCTAAATCTAGTTTTTTTGTTGTTCGTACTGAGATTTGACAGTACCAAACAGGTCTTTTGGGGCTGCACAAATGGGTGGTAACCCACATGACTACTATGATGCAAGTGTATCTGCACAGTTCTTAGCTTTTTGTATCAAGAATGATCGTAAATCATGAATGTGGCAGCCATAGGGATATCCATGTTCATGAGACCGTAACCGTAAACTACCAGTTAAATGCACTTCAGACACTGACTTACGTAGAAAAGAAATCATCTGCTATATCTATCAGCCTTAGAGAAGTATTGTCTTATTATTTGATATCTTCAACACATTAGCATAAAAAGTGGTTTACCACTAACCTTTGCTTCTTTCAAAATCAACGTGGTAGCAGCAATAGATGTTTAACGATGAACAGAAAATTCCAACAAAACATTTAGCATATTATATATATGTATGTATGTATGTATCAGGTACATACCATGAGTTTTAATCTGACAATAAATTGGTATTTCAGTCAGTGCAGTCAATTCGTGCGTGAATGCATCCGTGGGAAAGTGCGTGCGTGCGTGCGTGTGTACGTGCCGTGCGTGTGTGTGTGTGTGTGTGGTGTTGTGTGTGTGTGTGTGTGTGTGTGTGTGTGTGTGTGTGTGCGTGTGTGTGTGTGGTGTAGGTGGTGTGGTGTGTGTGTGTGTGTGTGTGTGTTGTGTGTGTGCAACGCTGGCGCTTAATCACTGTGTGTGTGTGTGGTGTTTGTTGTGGGTGTAGTGTGTAGTGTGAAACTGGTGTAGTGTTTGGCACCTACATTCTCGGTCGAGAGATGAGAGGATTGTATGAGGGATGAGGAGAGAGAGAGCGAGAGACAGACAGGACATGACAGACAGACAGTACAGAGAGAGACAGAGAGAGACAGAGAGGATAGAGCGAGGTACTACGTCTGTATGTTTTTAAATAAATGATGAAAGCTGCGCCACGCTCTAAAGAAAGGGTGTAAACTTAGATCAAACGGCTATGCATTTGCCAAAAAGAGGTTATGTGGCAATGTCTCCACCCAAAACTCGGGACAAATTATAACACAAACTACACACATGTCAGTGCACGTGTAGCACGGATGCATGAAGCATACGTGGGTACGTCGTTTCCTTCCGAGGCATTGCAACCTAGCAAGCGAAGGAGTAAGATGCAAAACGTTTATGTTGCATCTTTCTCTTAATTGTGTGCACAGAAATAAGACTACATCACCTCTATGAACGAAAACTAGTTACCTGGGTTTTAACGGTACAGTGAGATATCGGTTATAGGTAATGGTCACTTCCATTCACCCCTCATTTTCAGTCTGGCATATTCATGTGGTAAGCTTGTTTGTGTAAAAAGACCGTTACCACACTGCTAGAGGCTAGTGCTGGAATTTTTTCGGTCAGGATATCTGATGCGTGTAGTATCTCGGTATACTGGCAAGAGACTAGGATAACTTTCCTCATCACGTACTGACACAGTCAGCTCATCATGTGAATTCTCCTTGCGTGCGGAGTTAATTGTCGAGATAAAAAGTGAAAACCTGTGTTGTGTGAAAGCATTCTGAGCATATTTTTATGTATGTACAGAATTCTCGCACTATTTCTAAACAAGCTGAATTTCACGCACCGTACCATGGTGACGTGGCAGACTACCGCTTCCCCCAATTACAGCCCCCGCCCCCCCCCCCGCATGCCGGCACACACACACAACACACCCCCATAGACACACGTGGCATCACACACACACCACGACACACAAGCACACGGCCACCACAACTAGCACACAACACCAGGCCGTGACAAACACACTCGCTGGAATAAAGTGAAAGATGTATGTCCGGCCGTGCCGGGTTGTGAGGGAAGGGATTAGTGACTCATCAATTTTTTGTTATAAGTATTGTGTTTTGTTTTGTTCTTAAAAAATTCATGCGGTTGCTAGAGAGACGCCACGGTATTTCCATACGACACGGATACTGTCCCTTAGTAATGTAGTAACCATGGTGTTCTTACCTGGGGGTACGGGTTTGATCCAGTTTAAATGTGTAGTTAAAGGTGTGGGTTCTTTGCAAATGTCTTTCGCAATTCGTATGGGAAGGGGGTGAACGAGGAGCAAAAAATCTCAGACTTATGTCATAGCCCCGCAAAGTGAGAGTTTTCCCATGATCAGGGGCAGTTGTAGATGTCTAGGAATAACTCAGCTACTGGCCGCTTCCTGACTTAGCCCTGCTAAAACTGATATTTGACAGCGAGAGCTCCAGCACGCTAGATTGTGGCTGGGTTTCCCAGACGACAGTTACTGTCGGTTTCTGGGTGGAGCTACAACCAGAAATACACATATATCCAGACAACGTGGTAACTTTACTCTTCAAATGACCTGGTGTTTTTCAGTGACAGCCTGAATCCCTTGTTAATGATATACGGAATCTAGGCAGTCTTGTGTGTGAAAAGTGAATGCTACGTACAAACTAGGGAGAACATACGCATGTAGAGTTAATGGGATTCTAAGGGGAAAGCGTGACCATCTACGTTTGAAGATACTGGTTTTTTTATGTTTATCAATAATGATCACTAAATAATACGCATGGCCACAAAATGAGATTTTACTACATGAAGGATCACTGGTTGAAAAAAAACTAGCGTCGCTGGCGTAAAAAAAATGAAAATCGGCGAAAAGGTGAGATTACTTGGATTCTGGCAGTCAACCCTCCAATATTCACGTCGTGATGCAATAACTTGTGTCTGGTTTTCTTGCTTTTCTTCCTCTCGGTCTACCACCACCACCCCCTCCTCTTTCCTCCTCCTGTCCCTTTTCTATCAACCGGTTTGCCTTTCCTTCTCCTGGGCGAGCTGTGTTGGAGACACCACGTGCACTGTCCACTGACCAGTCGTTTTTATAACCGCCACAAACTCTCCTCTTCGGGTGTAACAAAACCCTCACCTGCCACTGTACTCTCCTCTTCATGGTTTTTTCTTATGCCTTTCAGCCCGGCCTCGTTATTTATTTTGCTGTTTTTTTCCGTTTCATCCGTCCCCCCTTGGTTAGTGTGTTTGGTGTACGGAGATGGCTCCTTTATATCATCCTTGCATCGCGTAGTCACGGAAAGGCCGTTATCATAGGATAGGCGCATTCCACGCCCAAAGAAATCGTCTTCTGCTGATCCCCATGACAAGGAGTGCCACACCTTGTCAGTCTGGTAGCTCTTTGTAGTCTTTTGTTGTTCTGTGCATGTTCCAGGAGTGCCACATCTTGTATGTCTTTGTCAGTGCTACTTTGTGCTTGTTGTTTGGATGAGGAGGGAAACAAAAGCTGAACTGACTCAAAGGCTAATAACAATTTTCTTTTGTACCTATTGTAAAGTTTCACTGTTCTCTGTGGTCGGCCGATTGTCTAACTAGTCTTTTGTGGGCGCACAGCAATCATTTTTTCAGTGGCCACGCCTAAATTTTCACACAGGGCTAGGGAACGTGTTTAGACGCGCCAGAAAGTACGTGGGGTGGGGGACCAGCGGGTGTAATTGATTCGCAAGGGGCATACGTGGAAGCAATGAAAGATAGTGACACCCAATCAATTAGTTTAAACACTACCTTGACGTTAAGCAACGCTCCTGAAAAGAAAGTAAATACCCACTCATTACCAAACATACCTGGGAGTGTGACACAACTGAATGATAAGAGTTAACTTTTAATTTCCTAATTGATTTAAGGAACATGGGAATACTTTTTTCTCTGTAATATCCTTACCGAGCTATTGACTCCATTGTTTTTTAAATCTCAGCAGTCGGCTCACAGTGAGGAGTGAAATAAGAAAGGAACAGTTTTCTTGAATTTGAACTTCGAAAAAGGGAGGAAATGGGGAAACAACTCTGTTGAAGAAAGCACCAAAAGCACCTCAATATCAGTTTTGGCCTTGTTAAAAACGAAAGTCATAAAAGTGGTGCAGACCCCAAAGCAGGCGGGTGTGATTTCATTTTGAACGGTGTTCCTCATGCCCCTACGAACTCCTAATTGCCAATAGACCCTGTTTCGCGCGAAAAGAAAATCACGGGACGATTTCCCTTGTCCTTTTTCCAAATTGTCAAACATAGGTCTCCCTTTCTATCCTCAATTTCAGGTCCCAAGACCATCCGTGGCAAGCTGTGCAGTGTCCCATTTGGAAAACCAAATGTCCACCTTTGTTAAACCCCAGATATGTAAGAGCTAAATGATCAACGAATGATAATAAGGTAAATCGAACCTGGTTTTGAAAACAGTGGTCCTGGCATTGCACAGGCCGCACGGTTTTACCCACACCTCATGCATTTCTGCTTTCCCTCTGAATCCATCCACTGTAACGCACGCAATATGTGGTACAAAATATACCCGTTCCTGGAATGTAATCAGAAATGAGAAATGCCGTATAGTCCCTACCAGCCTGGCAAAGCAGAGTTGTGCATGTCTCTTCTCTCCGTTTTGGGCAAAACAAACGAGATTAACAATCCAAAGAGTTATTTCGAAAGTATGCAAGAACGAACCGATGCAGAAAATATTTAACTGGCAGCAATTGCCGTGCAGGCGCAACGTTTCTCGGCCCGCCTTTTCCTTCTGCGATTAAGTTGATGGATTTGGTCTAACATTTGTTTTGTGAAGTACTATCACCAGCCAGCTGCTTTTGTAGTAATGAAAAGCAGATGGTCCACTCCCACTGAACGCAATTTTAGCACAATTAATAAACTTCCCTGCCTGATTTTTCGAACATCCTACTGCAAAGAGATACTTTACGTATAATAGGTATTGAAGGTTTACAATTACCAACATTTACAAAGAAATCCCATCTAACGATTTGGCATGATATTCAAATTTTTGGGGGCAACTTTCTGATGTAAACGTCTGAACGTAATCTATTTTTCTTAATAACAATTCGATAAGATTCAAGTTTAACATTGGTGCAGTTTAATTGTTTATTTAAGTTAATTCCTCTTTTCAGGGTAGCATAGATCATAGAAGTAAAGGGGAGTCCAGACCTGCAAAAAACACTGAGGCCAAAAACTGCACCTCTACTCTGCGCTCTGCCGTAGGTCTAGCAGTTGTGACCAGTGCCGGAAGCGAAAGCTATCTTGGGTAAGTTCGGGGCGGGGAGTAGGTGGATGAGAGAGAGAGAGGAGAGAGAGATTAAAACTGGCCGGGCGAAGAGATGTTGGAGGGACGTATTGTGCTACTGCTGCCGCTAGGGTGCTGTTAGTATTACTACTTGTCTATTTCTGCTGCTGCTTTGGCTGCTACTATTACTTGCTCTACTGTATTGCTTGCCGTCATCATGTGCTCCTCTGCGAAGGCTTCCACCACGGAACAGCTGAACTTCTTCAAAACTTGGAAATTTCATGTCTGTGTAAATGTACCAATGTTACCGGTTTTTTTTTTTGTTGGGTCGCTTCCTTGTATGGTGCGGGTGGGTGTGGAGATGGATGATGAGTGTTAGGTTCTGGTGTCCTTCCAGTGTGAAGTTGTGTCTGGGGGTGGTGGGGTGGTGTGGTGACTCTAGAACAACAAAGACTGATATAAGTGGTTGGGGATGGGGACAAAAGAAGGGGAAGAGGGAAGAGGCGAGATGCAAAGGGGAAAGAGAGGGGAGGGGTGGGGAAAGGTCGAAAGGGGCTGAAAAAAATAACTACGTGCGCGTCGACAAGATAAGTATGAAGTAGCATCAGAGCGCCACCAATACGAAGGTACTAACCAAGCCACTAAAAAAAACATCTGGCTTACATAAAACTTTACGCAGTTCGTACATGGGGACTTGATACGAAGAGCAGAGGAGGTGGGGCTGGAGGGAAGTTCCAGAACAGAAACGGTGCTATCTGAGGTTATGGTGTGGGGGCTGCGATCTGTTGGTGGAACTAGAACGGAGCCTCCGGAATGTCTCTAACGACTAAGGCATGTCAGCTGGTCTGGGGGGTTTATTTCGTCGCGAGAGAAGGGGAAAAAACACAAACACTTCTACACACCTCACAATCACACCCACACGCACACACCCCAACACACATCTGCGTGTATAAAAATAGAGAAATTTTTAGGTGCAAAGTGACACACAGCGTGACCAAGCAAAGAGTGTGCATTCTGGAGGGAGGCAACGGGAAGGAGACAGCCAAGCTGGGTGGGTTGACGGACGTGTCTGCAGTGGTGACGAGAGAGGGGGCAGTTAAACAAACCGGTTCGCCGAGCGGTAAATGAAACAGGCGGGATGAGTGATATGGCGGGGGCAGCAGACCCACCCACAAAAACCACCGCCACGAACCAATGCAGGCCAAGACAGCTAACCACGGTTGGGCTCCTGGTATCCCGGAGGCGTTCCTATGACGTTAAACCGGAATAAAACCGGAATGAAAAGCACGGTGCTATAAGCGTTATACGCATAATACAAGAATCTCAATAAAGCGAGGGGCGAGGAAAGCGCGGACATGGAAAGGAGCAAACTGCAGTGGGGGAGAACGAGTTGGGTATAAGGAGCTCTTCGTGTGCTCTGTAACCAAAATCAATTGACGGAAAAAAAAAAAAAAAAGCATTTGAAGGCACTACGCTTGGGTGAGAAGTCAATAATAGGGGCGGGAGGGTGGGACGTGTGTTGGGGAAGGGCAGGGTGGAAGCAGAGCATCGGGGAAAAGATCGGTTTGATGAGAGCTCCAGTTTGCTTTCAGCTGCTTGGATGCATGGCAGGCAGAGGAGAGGTATCGTAGGTTGTGACGAGGGGGGAAGGGGGGATAAGAGAGAGAGATGTTCACGGCGCAATATTGCGGTTGGTAAGGAAAAAAGGGAGATGAGACAATAATCGAAAAGGGGTGAGAGGGGGGGGAGAAAGGTCATAAGGGGTTTGGTGGGGGGGCCGGATGGGGAAAGCCGGGGAGAGCACAGAAATGTCAAAAGTTGAGAATTACAATCGTTCTGAAAAAGCAAACAGAACAGCAAGATAACACGGGGTTGGTCAATGGATATATGAGGGGGTCGGTTGCGAATGTCAACCTGCCAGGGGTCTCATAGACGAGTTGAAAATCAAAACAAATCTAAAAAGGGCCGGGTATAAAAAAGATCGTTTTAGAAATCAGAGTAAGGAATCTATCCGATCAGGTCCATCATCCATCTCCACGCCCCTCCTCTCCCTCTCTCGACCCTCGCGTCGTCGACGCATCTCGTCTCTCTCTCGGCTCACAGCCACCACACACACACAACCCACAAACCACCACACACACACGACCATCAGGAACTATATGTTAATATTATATATATATATAGTATATATATTAAGATATAATGTGTGTGTGGTGTGTTTGGTGTGTGCGTGTGTGTGTGTGTGATGTTTGTGTTTGTTTGTGGGTTTGTTTGTGTGTGTGCAGCTGTGTTCTGAGGCGCGCCGAAGCCGTCCTGCGGTTTGGCACGGACTTCGTGGTCCCTCCAGAACGACAGGACCTTTGCATGACCTTGAGGATTGCTGTTATAGAGTCGCGTAGTCCGCTGGGTGCTGGCCTCTGTTACAAAGCTTTAGGTAAGAGGAGAGATAAAAGAAGAGAACGAGAAGATAGGAGGGAACAGGAAAGTACCAAGAACAAAAAAAATCGCAAGCTAGCAAAAGATAGAAGGGTTTGGAAATGAAAAAAAACAGGGATTCCTAAAAGGTCACATTCTAACTAGGAACAGAATAGGAGGCTAATACGAGCCAAACACCAGCCCAGGAAATCCTTATAAGGCAAGAACAAAAATGGAATTACGAAAAACTAAACTAAATTTTGTGAACATGCTTCTGATGAAGCCGTGCGAGAGCCTCAGGGCTGAAGAGGAGGTCTGTAAATCTATAGAAATGATGAATCAAAAAGAATAAACTGCACAACTACAGCAAAAGTCGTAAGGGCCACCCGCCTACAATCTAGAATTCTGGTTGTGACTGGTTTGGGGAGAGCGAGTCCAAATTATAAGATAGTGCGTAACAACAACCACCCTCAATAGCTTCAACATTCGTACTGAAAATGCCTATCAAGGCCGACAGAAATAGATTGGCAGAGTTCGGTCGTAAGACCACAACTGTGTGCGTAGATGTTGTACTGAGAAACTAGGGTGCGGGAGAATGATCATCTTACACTCTCGACCCTCTATTGTCTTGTACCGCGGAGGGGCAAAAAGTCCAGTGCAAGAGGTGGTATAGACTGCTTGCGTAAGAGAGAAGAATGTCCAAAGTGGAAGCAAACAAACTACGAAACCTCAGCTTTGGGGAAATCAGCACAAGCACTTTTTAAGGGGGCAGGGGACACGCATGCTAGGAGAAAGTGTCCCTGAGGCACGGTTCTTGGCGTATTTTTACGAGGTAGAGCGTCGGTAACATAGCATGTTCCGGGAACACATGAAAAGGATCTCGTACGGAGAGGTCGAAAAAAGAAGATAATCCAGTAAGCTGCTCGCTTCCTATTTTGTTGTTTTTTTCATTATAAATATAAATGGAAATGACCTGTTTTTTAAAATCAATTTTGTAGCTACCTACATGCCCATAAGAGGACAAAAGGATTATGTTCACCATATTACTAATACATACATCAAATCACATAGAATGGAATCATCTTTCATTAAAAAGAAAATTGAAAAAAAAAACACACACTGGGAACAACCTACACCAAACACATAGGCACAACACACACACACACACACACAGACCCACCACCCACCCCCCACACACCCGCACAGATACAACACCCCCTACCTGTCGTTCTATTACATTGCTTTCTTTCTTTTCTTGTGTTAGCTTCTCTCTCCCTTTTTTTAAATTTTTTTCCCCTTTTTTTTCTGTCGTGTCCTTATTCACTATTTTTCACAATTTAATAGCCCACCTAATTTACCATATAATTGTCATATATCCTATGATATTACGGGCACAGAGCCACACACACACACCCCACAACACACACACACCCACCACACAATCACCATTATATATCATGTATATATAATATATTTTTTGGGTGTGTTTGTGTGTGTGTGTGGTGTTTTGGTGTCTTGGTTTGTTGATACCAGGACACCAAGCCTTACATATGCACTAAATATGTGTAGTATATACTATAGAGACATATTTGTAATCCATGGTTAGGTTTACGGTTATACTAATAATGCTGTATTATAAAATTGCCAATTACTGTAAACGCAGTTTCTTGATTGAAATATATTGTATAAAGAAAAGACTAGTTGATTTTTGGCGGGTTTGTGCATGTAGGAAACAAAACCGGCAGTAAATGTGATTCTCAGAGGATAAACCATAAGTTATGAATAAGATGAACTGTCCGTATTAGAGGCAAACAATCAGTCTAAAGGTAGTTGTCAGGTAACTGAAGTAATAGAAAAGATATACTCACCTAAAAATAAGGAAGGCGTAAGGCGCTGGGGGCTAAATTAATACCCGCTGATTTAAACTATTGGCCTTAACCAGATAACCAATTGGTCACAGCTTCCGAAAAGGTGTAATGTGGTGGACATTTTTTTTTCTTTGACAGACGTTCTTCAAAGTCTTGGCCAAGTGATTGACATATTCACATCCCAAGCATGTTTCTCGTACATAACTATCTTTTCTTACTCCCGCAGAAACTACGCATCTGTCATCGGTGTTTACCCAATAGATTAAGATTACATTGTTGCATAAAATTTTACTGTATTATGTCGGATCTTAAACCTTTTAATTTTTTTCTTAATTACCTTGAAAAAAAATACTTTTTACTTTTCTTAAAAGTTGATCTTTCCAATTAATATTAGTGTCCAGTTTCTCTTCCACTTCTGAGTGGCTTATTAGTTTTGGTATTTTTTATGCATCTAGAAATGGGTACTATAAAATAATCTGAGTCTCCCATTTCGAGTAAGAAGAGGGTGGGCGGTGAAAGTTTAATACGTAAGGACCCATACTAACAACTCTCCCTGGAAAACGTTAACTTCGAGTCCCTTTCTCTAGAGGACACACCGGTAACCGTGGGGCAACGAGAAGTACGGACCGGGGACGGGTTATGCACACTGTTTCGATTAATATTGGGCTTGACTGAGTCACATAGGTGTCGAACAGGTAATGACTGAGGAGAGGTTGATAGCATTCGGGAATACTTCGTCGGTCGGCGCTACCGTGAAAGTTAAAAAAAAAGTGTATAATAATCCTGTATAACGTAATAGCATTTGGCTGGATACGTTTTGGCAAAAGTACTTCGATTTGAGCAACATGTGTATGTTTGTTCATTATGATACTGGAAACTGACCATGGTCTGTATGTCTATCCAATTCTTGACATGTGTGCTCTTAATGCAGAAGAAACTTTCTTGGCCGCTTTGTCCGTCCTTTGAAGTTTGGGTGGGTATAGAAGCGTTTCTTACAGTCATGCGTCTGGAAATAACTTGGTGATAAGGGTGAATAGAGCACAATACACCACTAGTCACTTTAGTATGTCTGCAATCTTTGTTAAAGAATGAAGGTCCAGCTATTGTAATGAATTCCATACTGTTCATCACAAATAAGTTCCACAAGAATTTATTCAATCGTGAAGGGAGAGGGAGATCATTTAACAAAGCTAGATAGAATGAGGAAAGGACTCAACTGAGGAACCTGGTGGTACTCCATAGATCTGATAGTGAGTGTAAAGAAGGTGTTACACAAAATAGGGGTCCACAAGAGAGAAATAACGAATATCAAACGACAGAAAAACTGTCCGACAAGACTGCTAGGAATGAGGGAGGGGTGAAATGGAGCGGCAACTCCCTTTTTTTTTTTTTTTACGACATACAGTGATAATTGGGGGCGTATATGTTCGTATGAAGCGCAGTTGTGAGCATAAGGAGTAGAACCGTTGTGCCATATGCGTCAAAAAGCTTAACACCACAAAATGTGTAAAACCCGAAAAATAGTAGAATACCAAAACTAGACAGTTCGTATGTAGTGTTTTGAGCAGCATTACATGGATAGTTTTTCTTGAAAAAAAAAGGTTCAGTATTTACTTAGTAGATTTATGTGAGCAAGATGACCTTAAATGTGGTTATTTAGGTGGCTTTTCTAAGGGATACGAGATGAGTGCTTGTCAAAATCGATATTAGCGTCCTTGGCTGGTTGGATTCAGTATTCTCACCAGATTGGTAAAATGAAAATGACTTTTGCAACTTTTAACTGAGTTTGAAAGTGGACTGTTTTCCAATGCAAAAGCTGTAAAATAAATGTTAGATAAAGTGTTGTTAGAGAGAGAGAGAGAAGGAGAGAGAGAGGATCCCCGTAAGAGAGAGACGAGAGAGGAGAGGAGAGAGAGGAGAGAACGTTGTTCTCAGTTAAAATTTCCATCATTCGTTCTCAGTTACTTATTGATCTGTTGTCTGGCCCATTTCCAAAGCTTGGATCTTTTTAAATAACAGGTATAACCAGTTTGTGGTGGGTGTGTGTTGTGTGGTGTGTGTGTGTGTGTGTGTGTGTGTGTGTGTGTGTGTGTGCTTTGATACTCTGTGTAAAACGCTGGCATTTTCTCAGTAAATACAAACATGTATCTTTGTGTCATTAGATTGGACAGAAATAATACATATTGTTCGCTGTTTTTTCAGTCGTCTCAAGCATCGAAAGTTTTATGCATGAAAATATCAAACTCTGCAGTTAATATTTTATAGCAATGAAATCAAAGGTACGATATAGATTATTTTACTATAAATTTGTGATGATTTAAACTTTTTCTTTACATGCTGATATTGTATGCGGAAACTGTAACAAGTTACAGTTTGCCAAAGAGCATACAACCGAATGCTTTTTACCTAGCTGAGGGTGTGATATGAATTGATATATTCTAAATGTAGAACTAAGCTAGACGGACAAAGACGCAGTAAAGCATCATTTATATATCATGTCAAATATTCCGTCGGTGACGCTGATGATGCACAATTTCAAAACATAAGCGACCGAGTTCATTGACAAAAGAAAAGGAACCTTGAGCACGCTGTCTGCCACATGCGGTCATCGCCATCATGTGCAAAGACAGAGCAGCAGTAATCAAGGTATGGGCATTCCCTGTCTTGGGACAGAAGGGAAAACCAGTGGAGTGGGGGATGTGTGGGGGTAGGGCAGGAAGAGGACGAGATGGAAAGGAGGGGGAGGGGGGGCAGTGACAGTGAGTGGAAGAAGGGTGATAGCGTCCAAGGACGAATGACGAACTAAGTGGTGAGCGTATACAGAAGTGGGAACTTACTCAGTTGTCTAGTGTGTAGTGTTGACTGCTACTGTTTCTCTGCTTTTCATCGGGTGGTGCTGTGTAGATTTCAATCTACATGCACCTTTCTGTCATCCATTTAACATGCGCCTTTCATTCTGCTATTGTATGTATTTATCCATTGGAGTTATATAATTATGGGCAAATTGCCCTCCTGTTTGCTATTGCCTTTATTCCTTTTTTTTCTTCGCTTTCTTGTCCTGTTTTTATATGAAAGTTTCAGATATAAACACAACACACTTTTCTCCTTACCTTAAAAAAAAATGCCAGTTTTTTAAAAAAAGGACTATGAGCACTACAGCTGAAGGATTTCATACACACATAACACAAAACACACACACACACACACACACACACACACACACACACAGTGCACGCACGCACGCAAGCACGCACGAACACACGCACACACATACACACATGCCACACGCACACCATTTACTTCTTCCATTGTGGTCATTGTTTGCTCCCAAACAGTCTGGAAAACATTGTCTGTCTCTTGGCCCATTCTCATTGTGGTGTTGCAGTTTGCTACTCACCAGGAAATTCTTTGTTTCTTCAGAGGGGAAATCGATGCAGAGAAGAAAAACGGAGAGACAATCATTCACAGACAGTGAACACCAACGCTCTTGGATAAGCCCGATATGTTTAACCATACCTTTCTATCGCGATTTTAGACCAGGTGAGCAGCAGACGTACTTTTGTGTTGCATTTATAGGGGAATACGCGTGGCATCTCTCCTTGCTCTGGAAAATATTCTTTGTCCGTTCCATGTCATCCATTTCTCTCTGTCTCCCTTACTTTTTTATTTTCTGTTATCTAGTTATCACGGCGTCTGTATTGGCTCCTGTCTCTGGTCTTTCTGCGCTTGTCTTGTCTATCCAATGCTCGTCTTCTATCTTTTCTTCTTCTTCTCTTTCTCTCAGTTCGACCTCTTTATGCCAACCCCAAACTCTCATCTGTCTCTCACTTCCAACCCCTAACCCCTATTCTGTCCCTATCCCCTTTCTCTCCTTTTCAAAAAAAAGCAAAAAACAAGAGCAAACAACAACAACAACAACAACAACAACAACAACAACAACCCAACACGACCACTAGCACCACCACCACCAGTAATCTATTACTACTGCTACTACCCACTACTATACTATACGTATACTACTACTACTACTACTCCTACTCTGCCGCTGTCTTGGGCTGCCCACCCCCACTATCTCT
>JADBJO010027552.1:0-2500 GCA_016801955.1 Conus betulinus
AAAGATCAGTGAAAAAAGATCAGTGAAAAGATCAGTGAAAAGACGGTGAAAAGAAAGTGAAAATGATCAAAAGATGAGTGAAAAGATCAGTGAAAAGATCAGTGAAAAGATCAGTGAAAAGATCGGTGAAAAGATCAGTGAAAAGATCGGTGAAAAGATCAGTGAAAAGATCGGTGAAAAGATCAGTGAAAAGATCAGTGAAAAGATCAGTGAAAAGATCGGTGAAAAGATCAGTGAAAAGATCGGTGAAAAGATCAGTGAAAAAGGTTGCCAGCAAGAGAATAAGCGAGGCAAGATAAGGATTTCCCGATATAGAATGGTTTATATGGGTTTTGAAATTTACCTGAATTAGAAGGTGCAGAACTACAAATCATAAATGGAAATCAGTTGTAATATTGTTTCAACCAGGCATTGAACAATTAGATAGACTCGGCCCCGAATGTCTGTGTAGTCAAGGCCAATGAAATGTGTTTTGGACAGATAACCTTGAGGCTTTTTTTTTTTTTTTAAAGAAATCTCCCAACACTTCCAAAATGTTATCAGGTCTATATGTTTTTTTTTTTTAAAAATCAAAATTGACTTTAAAAGAATTTCATTCACCTAAAGTCATTGGAGCAACACAAATGTGTGCTGCATGGGAAATTTGTGAAGTAGGATGGCGGTTGCTGAGTCTTTATTGTCATATGCTGATTCACTAACAGATATAATGTGCAAACATTTTAAGCTATGCTGCAGGTACACACAAAAAATCTTGTCAAAGTAGTGCACATTCCTAAAGAAGTACTGTCATTCTAAAACTGTACATCTTATAATGCTCAGTTTACTAAGTGAGGATGACTACACCACAATATTCTTGTGGTTACAAGGCACAAAGCCTTCAAACATGATACAGCAGCATGAGTGCTGAAATTAACCAGTACAAAACTTTCAAGGGATCTAAAAGATTCAGGAAAGACAGCTGAAATAGCTACATATCAACTAACCCTTAGAATAGTGCCTACTAATGTGGTTTGGTTTTTGTACGGCCTGATAACTTATGCACTTCCTGCAAGCGCGAAAAAGGTCGGCCAAGAACACATGGTTTTGGGGAGACTAACATGTGAATGGTGTATCAAAACATGTGAATGGTATATCAGAATGTGAATGGTATATCAAAACATGTGAATGGTATATCAGAAACATGTGAATGGCATATCAAATATCAAAACATGTGAATGGTATATCAAAACATGTGAATGGTCTATATCAAAACATGAGAATGGTATATCAAAACATTTGAATGGTATATCAAAACATGAGAATGGTATATCAAATATCAAAACATGTGAATAGTATATCAAACATGTGAATGGCATATCAAAACAAGTCGAACTGGAAATAGAAATAAGCCCCAAAACATAGCATCATGCTCCCTTCGCGAAAAATCGTTTTTTTTTTTTGAAACGACACTGATTTTAGGTCAGATGAAATGCTGGATTTCATTCTGTTGTTTTCAAATTTTGTCTGTAAACGTTGGACTGAAGGAAGAAATGCCTCAGCAGAAATATATATATATATATATATATATATATAATATATATATATATATTTATATATCTATATTATATGACATCTTTAAAAGACAGATTTCAGACAGCAGAATATAATGTATGGCATCTTTTTAAAAGACAGATTTGAAACACAAACCTAGACTGCTTTTGTTAAGTTAAAATCTGCAGAATACTGTGCAGACTGACATAATCATATTGGACCGGTTGAAGATGAAAACCGACCTTATAATCATGGATGTCTGTCGTGGTGGACGAAGACGTCAGTGACTCAGCGTGCGTGAGCACAAGCTAAAGCTGGACACACAGATACGTCCGCGCTCCGCATGCGACAGCTGTTATTGGGTCAGGTCTCCTCTCTTTGCGGGCTTGGCGCTTCTGGTCCAATTCCTGCAAACGCTTCTTTTCGAAGCTGTTTACTCCTTTGTGGACAGCAAGTCGCCAGGCACTGCGGTCTGTGGCGAGTGTTTCCCAGCCCTGAAGCGGGACACCACAGGCCGCCAGTGATACTTTCAGGCAGTCCTTGAAGCGTTTGAGTGGCCGCCCAGTGTTCCTTGTTCCAGCTGCCAGCTCAGAGAAGAAGACCATTTTTCGAAGTCGCGTGTCGTCCATTCGTACCACATGCCCAACCCAACCTCAACTGCACTTTCACGATCAGCGCCTCGATACCAGGCATCTTTGCTCTGCGAAGCACTTGTGTGTTGGAAATCCTGTCCTCCCAGGAGATGCCCATGATCTTACGCAGGCAGCGGAGGTGGAACTGATCCAGAGTTTTCAGTTGCTTCCTGTACAGTGTCCAGGTCTCACAGCCCGTAGAGCAGCGAGGTGACAATGACTGCTCTGTAGACTGCCAGCTTGGTACTTAAGAGTGATGCCACGCTCTCCCCCACACTCTGTTCCCAAAGCCTGCCGAAGGAAGCTCCTGCTTTTGCCAGTCTGTTCGACACTCTTTA
>JADBJO010027552.1:15000-20000 GCA_016801955.1 Conus betulinus
CAGTGTCAGTAGATCAGTGTATGGAGGAGGAGAAGTAGGAGTGGGGGGGTGGATGGGGGGGGGAGGAAGAAGAGGAGGGAGGGGAGGATAGCCACGGCAACAAGAATGGACAGCCAAACCTGAGTGAACCAGTGGAGAGGAGAAGAGGGGGGGGGGGGGGGGGGGTGAGGGACAGTGACCACTTGTTCCTCCCCAGTAAGGCTGCACACCTAAAAACTGAATGTGCCAAAGCCTTGCGTAAGGAGTTTGAGTATTAATTTCAAAGGGCGGTGCACAATTAGATCGTTTTGAAAATTGATTAATTGTGTCTGAAAGTTGATGCACTTATTTGTGTTCACATAAACCCATCCAGGTACATTCACGGTGCAACATTTTCGGGTGGTGACAACTTCCGGTCGGTCACAACATTCCGGGGGGATTGAGCAACATTCCGGTTGGTGACAACATTCCGGGTGGTGAACAACATTCCGGGTAGTCACGACATTCCGGGTCGGTCACACACATTCCATGCCGGGTGATTGACAACATTCCGTGGATGCACCACGGGGGGGCAACCTTCCGGGTGGTGACAACATTCAACCTGGGTGGTGATCAACATTCGGGGGTGTGTTTACAACATTCCGGGTAGTCACAAGACATTCCGTTTGGTCACGCACATTTCCTGGTGGTGAGCAACATTCCGGGGGATTGACAACAGTCCGGGTTGGTGAACATTGCCGGGTGTGAGGTTGGTGTTGTGGGCACAATCATTCGCGGGTGTGGCAACAGTCCGGTGAGTGTTAAGTGACGTAGGGCATGTGCTGTGGGTAGAGGCGTGACATTCGTCTTTCGGTGTGACACATTCCGGGTTGGTGTCAGAAGCAGACAAAACTGCCTTCAAAGGAATGTGACCTATTTGAAGGAACTAGCTGGCTCAAAGAACAAGGGTGAGGCTGGCTGGTGATAAGAGAAGTGTGTCCCGAATTGTGAGTCACAGCCCAAGGGGAAAGTTCAATGTATTTTTGAAGATTGTAAATGGTTGTATCCAATCAGCGCGCAGAACAAGTGAAACGCTTGGCGGTGAGTGTGTCTCTTCTGACGCAGATACATCAGTTAGCACAGTAAAATGCTTGGCTGGTGGGGGTGGCAAATTTATAGGCATGCTTCAGGCTCAAATGTGTCTTATTCATGGTGATCATATATCGTAAGTAAGAGTTTCAAATCTAAATTTGGCAAGTAATAGGCCAAAATTAGATTCGTTGAAAAAAAAAATAAAAGAAAGCTTAACTCTCGCCACTCGAAGGGCGAGAATGCACAGTATAGCTATAAGGAGTAGAGAAGAGAGAGAGAGGAGAGAGAGAAGATATAGAGAGAGAGAGAGAAGAGAAGAGAAGAGACAAATATAGAGAGCAAGAGACAGCCAGGCAGAAAGACAGACAGGAGTGAGTAGAGAAAGGGAGCCTCCGTAGCAGTTAGCGAAAGACGGCCAGAGGAAGTACTGTCGGCTCAACCTGCAAAAAACAACCAGCTGGGAGGCAATCGCTGCACGCACCTTGGCAAGCCTTGCGCTGTGCATCACACAGGGTGCAGGCACCTCAGGGGAGGGTCATTCGCATTAAGATCGTCTCAAGGTATATAAACTGCTCTCCTGGCAGATGGTGCTGTGTAAACGGTACAGATAGGTGTGACGCAAGAGAACCCTCCACGAAAGGGATCCGGGCATGCGTGTGGCAGCTCCTGTATTTCATGGCTGCAAACCCACCAAACAGTGCAAGACTCCTCCACCTACCAAGTGCCAACTGTTTGCTGGCTTTCACCTCACACACAGCACACACACACACACACACACTAGCACTACAGCACACGAGGACGAGGGCGTAGTTGGGGGTTTCTGATCTGTACGCAAGAGACAGGGTCACGGGTGAGTGCTAATGGTCTGAAATTCTGTGACTGTCAACTAAAGTAGAAGGTCATGTCTTTGAAGATTGTTTTGTGATTTGTCAGCCGGTGACATCCTCCTTAAACTGCCAAAACAATGAAACCACCAAACAAACACCAGGCAACAACAAAAGAAACCAAGGGAAATAATTGGTGAGGAGGTTGTTCATTGTGATCAATGATCTTTTTAACATCAAATGCTGGCTCAACCTTATGGCAGGCCTCATACAACTGACATGGATAATGTTGTCATTTCCCCGTGTAGAAATCGCTTTAAATGGATGAGTGTTGTGATCTGCACTTTAAAAATCTCTTTACATGGATGATGTTGTGACTGACTGTAGCAAAGGAACCCTTAACTGTGGTGTGTGGTCCCTCCTGCTGCATGGGATTATGAAGAGATTGCATTTCCATTCCACTCTGTTTGGTTTGGCTGACTTTTCCCTTTCTCCATCTTTCTTGTCGGGGCAGTGGTATCTTGTTTAAGAGGTTCACTGAGTTTCCTCGGTTAGGCGCTAGTTTACGACCACCAATGCTCTCATAGTCCGCTGTCCATACTCGCAAGTTGCAAGCACCTGGCTTATGTGGTGCAGATCCGCCCAGGAACGGGCTAAAACCTATTATATCCACACTGGCGGCAGCCCTTGACCATAATTGGGCCTGGTACTCTGAAGCAGATCCAATTGTCCGTTTTCTCCTTTAACATACCAGCATGAGCCAGCATCCACTGCATGAAGCCCACTCATGGAGACGAAACTCGAAGGGCTTGTTGATACTGGGGGCCGTGAAGATCTTGTGCATCAGAATGGTCGACCTTCAGACCCAAAATGAAGAGGCAAGTCAGAGAGGTCCCAAACAGCTGTGGTCAACCATCATCTGCTAAGACGGTGGGGCCCCCACTGGCTGGGACATGTCTTAAGATGACCCGCTCTTCAAGACCTTCAAACGCAAGCTCATGTAACTGGTCGCCACATCAAGCAAAAAACGTCATTCCAGAGAAAAAGAGAGACGACCGCATGATGAGCCTGGCGACAAGACAGTGGAGAGAGTACCCTCATACTCGGTGACCAGAGGATGGAGTGACACTACCAAACTGGCTGCAGGACCGTGCGCATGGAGCGCCATGACTTGCCTCGCTCATGCGTCACAAGACTCGGGAGCATCTAAGTCAAATAAGTAATGATTCACATGATCTCCCGTCGTGTGGGGGGCAGACATTTTCACTCGACATCCCAAATCCTCTTGGCCCTGTCAGTTGGCGTAGAAAGACAAAGGTGTCCACTACGCCATGTAGCATTCTGCAATCATTGCCTAACCTATGGCACTGAACTATATGTCATGACCCAGCCATTTCCACCTCAATCATCTTTTTTTCATATTCGAAAAATTTCTTCACAGAGAGCCATGAGTGTGGTTTTCAGGGCTGTCAAAATGGGGTGTTACTACTTGACTTTGGCTATAAACCCCGCACTCTGACCTTGAACGCCGATTCCCTGATGACTTGGATCACACACAATGTTGATGAGTACAACACACGCAGAGCAATGAACATGATGAATTGCACGTGTGTGGCTAAAGCGCAAACACTGCCTGACTACACAGAGGCAAATGGAGTGGAGAAAACGTCTGAACCATTGATAAAAGGCTTTAGAAACAAACAAACAAACACAAAGACAAAAAAACCTAGCTAGTTGGTCATCATTTCTAATGTTCCTGAGGCCCTGTCAGAGAGAAAAACAAATTGCTTATTTTCTTCCTTGTCTCCCTAGACAATGACAATGACAATGACAATGCTTTGTTTATGACAATAATTAAACGACCCCTTATGCCAGAGACAGAGAGAGAGAGAGAGAGAGAGAGAGAGAGAGAGATAGACAGACAGAACAGACAGACAGATCAGACAGACAGACATAGAACAGACAACATAGACCAGACAGACAGACAGCAGACGGACAGGACAGCAGACACGCACAGAGAACAATTAAAAATAAACACAAAAAACAAAAAAGAAAATCTTCCGCTGTGTATGCTATATGTGTGTTTGGTGTGCGCGCGCGCATGTCTGTGAGCATGCTTAACATAACACACCCATTGCTTTCGTTTCGTCCGATGAGGGTGTGCATGAGGTAGCATAAAAAAAAAAGCTAAATGACAGAAAAAGCGAGAATCGAGAAAAAACGTTTTCTAATGCTCCAACAATAGCATCAGCAACAATGGAAATCATACACACCACGCAAACAATCTGAGGGCAATTGAAAACCAAACAATGAACAAAAAAAAAAAAAGAGAAACAAACAAACAAAAAGAAACGGTGATGCTGATAAAACACGAGAATCGAACAACATCGGAGCAGGCAGCAAATGAAAATACGCTTGTAATTGTTCTATTAAGAAATTAACAAGCACTACGTAGTCTCTCTATATTGCCCCATTCCGCGCTGAACACACTTGTGACTGCTGATACAGAAGTGGTGGCGGACCAAAGTGGTCATGATGTAGAACCTCTGTTGTGTGAGTGAAATGTGCATGACAGGCCAGAACGAGCGGTGGGTGACAGAGACAGAACGAGCGTTGATGACAGAGGCAGCAAACGAGTGGTGGATGACAGGCAGAACGAGCGGTGCATGACAGAGGAGAACGAGCGGTGGAATGACAGGCAGAACGAGAGCGGTGGATTAGACAGAACGAAGCGGTGGATGACAGGCAGAACGAGCGGTGGATGACAGGCAGAACGAGCGGTGGATGACAGAGACAGAACGAGCGGTGGATGACAGAAACGAGCGGTGGATGATAGGCAGAACGAGCGGTGGATGACAGAACGAGCGGTGGATGACAGGCAGAACGAGCGGTGGATGACAGCAGGGCAGAACGAGCGGTGGATGATTGAAGGCAGAACGAGCGGTGGTGATAGACAGGCAGAACGAGCGGTGGATGACAGGAACGATCGGCGTGGATGACAGGCAGAACGAGCGGTGGATGACAGAGGCAGAACGAGCGGTGGATGACAGAACGAGTAACAGTTGTGGATGACAGACCGGACGAACGAGCGAACGTGGATGACATGAGGGCAGAACGAGCGAGGTG
>JADBJO010027553.1:0-21198 GCA_016801955.1 Conus betulinus
CTTTCAAAAAAGAAAAAAAATAAGATCCACTGAAATCTCACGAAAAAGAACTGATAAATCACTGGTGGAAAAGAACTTCTCTCTGATACACATCAAATCAGCACATTCAGTCAAAAAATGATGAACACTGAACAAGCTGTCACATGCAACACACCATGGAGGGTCTTCCCTTCTGAGTATCCAACTGTGCGTTTATATAGCTGTGCCCAATATGTAACCGTGACAAAACCGATTCCTCTTTACGGTTACGTACAATCGATGGAAAGGGTTGATTAAATCTGGGCAAATTTTAAACAATTTGTTATGAATTTGGCTAGACCATTCACTCTGCCACAGTTCACGACAATTCTACCACGGAGTTACCATAGATTCCCATGTGGCTGGGGACCAACAGAAAACTATATGCTTTCCCAAAGAGACAAGCTGAGTATGAAGATCATGAATATCCGCCAAAACTGGATGTGAAACTTCTCTTGTCGATAAAGCCGACAGTGCCGACAATGAATCCGATAAAATAAGGAAATCGTTCTGATCTGACCTGGACACCGCACTGAGAGCCAGATTTAAAGCCTTCAGTTCAGCAGTATAAACAGATGACCAATCCCGCAATCTTAACAAGGTGGGCTCCTGAAAATTGCTATCACACACAATGGCCGCTGCAGCCCTCTCATCTTTTTTTAGAACCATCTGTAAAAATCTTGGTAAAATCTTTATAAAGTTCACATTGCTCAAGATAAAGTTGTTTATATGCAGCACTCGAGGTGACCTCCTTTCGAAATTGAGTTAAGTATAAATTAATCTCTGGATTGGCTATTTTCCAGGGAGGTACATCAGTCTGTAATGGACCATCATCAACAGTATCAAGGTCAATGCCAGCTGCCCCGAAGTGGGGCAAAATACGGATACCCAGTGGAGGAATCTCATTTGGCTTAAGTCATATTTGGCTCTAAAAGGTGGGTTCATGACAATATCATAGGCAGGGTTTTCTGGACTAGCCCTCAGTTTCAGATAATAGTTCATGGAAAGACACAATCTCCTTAGCTCCAAAGGGGGTTCTCCAGATTCAACATACAAACTCTCTTTGGAGATGTGCGAAATGCTCCCAAAGCAATCCGCAGTCCTTGATGATGAATTGGATCAAGAGCTTTGAGATAAGACTTTCGTGCGGATCCATATACCCACACAACCATAATCTAGCTTTGGTCTCACCAAAGCCCGATATAATCGCAACAAAGTTCGCCTGTCCGCACCCCAATCAGTGTGACTAATAACCTTTAAAACATTCAAAGACTGGCAAGATTGTTTAATGTACTTAATGTGAGGCAAAAAGGAAAGCCTACTATCAAAAATAACCCCCAAAAATTTCACTTGTTTGGAAACTTTAATTACCTGACCATTGAGACTGATAGCTGGTTCTAAGACCTGAGATCTTTTCCTATGGAAATGAATACACTCTGTCTTAGTAGCTGAAAACTTAAATCCATTTTCAGTGACCCACTGCTGAACACGATTAACACACAACTGAAGTTGACGCTCAGCTGCGGCCAAGGGTTTTCCCCTTGGCAGAGATAGAGAAATCATCAACAAACAATGACTTATCAATCCCAGACTTTACTGACTGAACGATATTATTATCTTGAGATTGAACAGGAGCGGAGAAAGGATGCTACCCTGAGGGACACCCATCTCCTGCTCAAAAGGATCTGAGAAGGTAGAATGAAGTCTAACACTGAAATGCCTGTTAGACAAAAAATTAGCAATAAACATTGGTAAATTACCTTTGAAATCAAGTGCCTTCAAGTCCTGAAGAATTCCATACCTCCATGTTGTGTCATAACGCTTTTTCTAAATCAAAAGAATAGAAACTACATGTTCTCCATTAATCAAAGCATTCCTGATAAAAGACTCGTATCGAACCAGGTGATCAGTAGTACTGCGGTTGTTCCGAAATCCACACTGGGAAACATCCATGCCCCAAGACATTCTAAACTGCCATAACAATCGAGAATATACCATTCTCTCCATAGTTTTACATAAGCAACTAGTAAGAGCTATAGGACGATAGTTGTTTAGGATCCGAATGATCTTTCCCTGGTTTAGGAATAGGAACAACAACCGCCTCTCTCCAAGATTGTGGAAAATATCCTGAACACCAAACATGATTAAACAGTGACAACAACACCTTTAAACCCTCAGCTGGCAAATGTTGAATAAATTGATAATGAATGTCATCTGGTCCAATAATCCTCAGAACTATCTGGCACGAAAGAACAAGATTTTGACTCCACAGATCTTTTGATACGCTGGATTCCTTGCAATAATGATCAGCTGACGAATTGTGTGTGAATAGTAGCAGCTAACAAGTTAGCAACCTCCTTTTTATTTAGTAATAATTGATCCGTTTACTTGCAAACTTTTAATAGCTGATGTAGCCGACTTTCCCTTAATCTTACGGATTAATTTCCAGACTTTCCTTGAATTGACCTTAAAAGATAGATTTGAACAAAAATTTTTCCAAGATTCTTTAGAGAGAGAGCATGTCTGTATGTGTCTGTGTGTCCATGTTACTGTTGTGCACACATATGCTCATGTGTTTATTTCTAAAGTTTGAAAACACTGTGAACTGACTTTATGCCGTTTTTGTTTTGTTTTGTTTTGTTTTTAAATCCCTTCGCTGCATGCTCCTCACGATTTGTTGGGGTTTTTTGGTTGTTTTTTTTTTGTTTTTTTTTTACATTTCATTGTGAAGTTCTCATTCCAAATCTTCATCATCATATTCTTGTTTTTCCAGCAGTGCATATCTATGCTGATTCTCATCTAAAAGTCACTGCTATTTTAGACAGTAGTCTCAGCCAAAAAAAAACAAAACAAAACACACCAACCAATTCAACTTTCTGGGATCACTGACATAAAATACAACAATACACCAATGAGGAAAAATGCAATGAAGTAAATTTTTTCCAACAGCTGAAATTTTTCTATGAAAAGAAACTTGCAAAAGAGTAAATTGTTCAGACACCATTTTCTTTCTGGCACTTACTGATTTTGTATAAAATTAGATTCATTTCTCTTTGAAATGACTAATACAATGTGTGCTTATTATGTTTGTGTTAAAAAATTTTACCAACATTAAATCTGAGTAACTTGTTAAAATGTAAAAACTGATAAGAGTTAAGAGAAAATACTCATTATTAACTCTTTCATCCTTACAACCCGTTTTTCTGGTTTGCTGAAATCATACCTTTCCTTCCTGCAGCCCGGAAAACCAGGCAACATAAAATCCCTCCTTTCCTTCCTGCAGCCCGGAAAATCAGTTCTCGCAGTAAGCGCTTTGAACTTCACACAAGTCGGATCATCGGTACATGTCATTTCTCTCTGACCGGGTTGCTTGCAGGGCAGTGTTTATCAATGGAATGGATGCCAGACGGCCCCTACAGAGTGGGAAAGTGGTCGCCGCTCTATTTAGGCTGGTTTGCTACTGTATACGTGGCAGTTCTCACTTTACACTTCTTCCCTTTTTTCTCTATAATCCGGGAATGAAGGGAATACTTGTATTATAAGAATCTAGGAACAAGGGGATGTAATGGTTCATTGAAAAGTATGAATTAAAGAGTTAAGAGATTCTAGGGGCAGTACTAGACATCTGCACTGATGAAGCAATGATCTGACCTACCAATGTGTCCACATTAAGGCAGCTCCGCATTGAGTCACTACATGAAATACAATCCAGTCAGACAGGGAATAAGCCTGTGCAAGCTTTGTGAATCCTCTTCATGTATTATTCTGTGGTCATGTGCCATCAGCCAGGAGCTAACAACAAACTCTGGGATGTTTGTCTTCAGACTGCTGCAGCCATTCCCCAAAGAATGGACACACACTGTTTGTTGACAATCATTATTACTGTCCATGTCCGAGTGACATTTGTTCCACGGAAAATAATTCTATTGATGGAACTGTCTGATCTGATCACATTGGTCTGCCAAAGACCCTGGCTCAGAACAGGATGGGTCTGGCAGAAATGGACCTACTTCAGAAAAAAAAACAGGTCCTCTTTTTTCTCTTAAGGACAAGCCTGATGAGTAGAAACTGACAACAAAGCACACATCAGATATGACAACTTGATTAGTCAGGGAGTGAAGTGAAAGGAAAGCCTATGTTGCTGATCATATTGCCAATATGTCTGGTATCAACACGTCTGACCATATGATTTCAAAACTGCCTGTTCATTGCAAGACGGCAAAATGGTGGAAAGAGCGGCGCTGAAGTCGTTAACTCTTGTCATGACAGAAAGACACACCCCTGTCAACAGCAGCACCACAGAGCTCCCCGTGGAAAACTTTGTCCAAGCAGTTTGCTCTTCACTGGTTACTCTACCAGTACTATGATGGACTGTGAGGATGCCACAGCAAGAAACAGAACAGGAGCAGCTGCACCACTTGTTATAATGCTCTCAGTCAACATCATCCTGGTTCCCACTTTCCAGGAGATATTTCTTCAAACCAGGTAGCAAAAGACAGCCACAGAAGGGATGCAAAGTCTGCAATGTAAATATGAAATGCTGTGGAACATACTGCCAGCAGCGGAAAATCATGATTCAGTCACCTCATACCATGTGAACAGAGTGCACTTCTCGAGTGTGTCACTCCATGTTTAAAACATATTCTTCACACCAAAAAAAAAACATGATCTTTAACTTCTATGTGTACACTAGAACATCACTATGATAAAGACAGACTTTTTTTTTTTAATTTTCTTCCCTTCCTTCTGTTGAAAAACTGGGTGCCATAACCTGCATGGCTATCATTTGTGTAAATGTTTTTAACTCATAAAAAAAATTTTAAAGCAGAGTACATCCACAGAGGTCTTACTGAAACTACTTCTACTAAATTGTAAAATTCAGTGCAACAGACCTGTACAGATCAAAAGTAAAGCATAGTGACATACAAACGCTTATTTTTTCACTTTGGTTGGGGTTCTTCTCGCTTGTTGCGACAGAGGTAAAAGTATTTTTCAATTTGTTTTGTGTCAAACAAAACAGCTAAGCTTTCAGAAAACATACATGCTTACATCATTTTTTTCTTTTATTCAGTGTAACTAGGTATGCTCGCTACAGAACAGTAAAAACCGAGGAAGCTTAGAACAAGTTTCAGTCAATACAATTTTTAGCACTTATTTCACTCTGACATCTTTTCCATGCCCTCCTTCCAAGCAATTCTACTGTACTGGTCAAGGCCAATCCGTAACCATGCCTGCATCACATGCCTCCATTCCATTTTCTTACAAGCTCACCTGTGGAGGTCCTGAACGCCCAATGGAGCCTCCACTGGGGTTAGCAGCCACAGGTGTGTTTCTTGTAGGAGGCGGAGGGGGGCCAGGTGGCCTGCCTGGTGGTGGAGGGGGTCCAGCAGCAGGGGCAGGACGGTTGGGTGGAGGGGGAGGTGTACGTGTGGGTCCTGCTGAAGAGGGGGCAGAGGAAGGCGGTGGAGGGAGTGGCCTTCCCACCATGCTGCTGGGCCGTGAAGAAGAAGTCCTGTCACTAGCAGCAGAGGAGGGTCTTGCAGGGGATGGGGATGGCGGAGCCGGGGGCTGTGCACGTGGAGGCTGATGTTGCTGGGCATTGCTACGACTCATAACGGCAGCCAGAGCTGCCACGTTAGGTCTGTTGCTACTCTCCTCTTCCTGACCACCACTACCGTTGCTCGCGAACGACGGTGAAGAAGGTCGCCCAAATCGTGGTTTGTTGGCACTGGAAGGTGGAGGTGGAGGGAGCCCCGGTTTGTTTGCACTGGAAGGTGGGGGAGGAGGACCACTGGGCTTGTTGCCGAAGGGTGTAGGTGGGGGTCCGCTAGGTTTAGCAGTGCTAGGAGGTGGAGGTGGAGGCCCACTTGCACCATTACTGAGTCTGCCTGGGGTACGGTTGGAGCCACTGCCTGACGTGGGACCGTTGGCCATGCCTGGAGGTCGCAGAGCCACCATTGGTCCTTGACCTTGTACAGAAAACACCAGCAATGATTTCTGGATCTGTGCATTACTCTTGCTCACGTTTCAACAGAAATACCTTTGCATGCTTGTACAGAGCATGCAAAGTAGCATGTCAGCAGAGTTCACCAAATGCATTTTTCAAAACATCACAATTGTTTTTTTTACTGTAACTTACATTAGATTTAACTGTTCCGAGAAACGCAAAATATCTTTTAACATGTTTTCTTTAAATTAACTGCCTTTTGTTATTGAACAGTTTAAAAAAAAAAAAAATCTGACAAACCTGCCTAGTCGTCAAAGTATAATTTTATAGCATTTTATCGTTTCAAGTCTTCACCTGGTCAGTAGCCCCTTCATTATGCCCCCCCCCCCCCCCCCCCCCCCCCTCCTCCTCCTCCTATCTTTTTTTGTCTCTCCATCCACAGTACTGCTAAAGACAATAGGGTCAGAGGGAGGGAGGGTGAGGACATTGGAGGGGAGGAACCAAGGACTTTGCACACATGCACAACACAAAGTGTCTATTATTAGGATGATGTGACCGCCATCAACACACACCGTGTGCGCCCATAAGCAGGTATTTCATACTAGTGGCTGACTCCAATCGATCATGGCTTCTTACTGAAATTCGGAGACCATTTGTGCTTAAAGTGTTTAAGTCTGACCTAATCTATGTGGCTAGGATTGTGTGTTCTTATATGCAAGCTGATGCATGCAGCCATTCTGACATCATGCCTCATATAAAAATAGAAAGCCACTGCAAAAAAGATGGCATTTACGTGCAAGAACATAATATGGCAGAATAATCTATACATGTTCATTTTCTCCCTTCAACCAATGATCATTTTTTTTTTAATTCCTTCAGATTTTTTTTTACTTGCTTCTTTCTCACACCTGGTTCACAATGAAAATGCTGTATAGAAAGGAGGAAAAGCAGAAAAGTAAATTATATACAAGTCAGGCTTTTACTGCTTGGGTTTGAAAGTACAGCCCTCCTTCTCCATTTGCATGTATTATCCAAGCTGATCATGTATGCAAAAGCATGTATTATCCAAGCTGATCATGTATGCAAAAGCAGTCACTTCAAGTTACAGCACCAGGAAGTCATCACTTGCAAAGAAAAGTAGTCATACTAGCACTACAGTGATTAAGATCTCAACTTTTTTCAACGGCAAAGCAACCTTCTCTAGAATCATGCATGTCACAAACAATATTACTTTATCAGTTTTATGTGAACCCAAATGTAGTCATGAGGAATATTCAACTGACTTGTGACATATATTTTATAACCAAACATATCAAAAGGAAAAGTCTGGGATCTCAAAGAGTCCGTCAAGGTTAGAGTTCATACTATTGTTTGCCATTAACCCCTTCACTGCCACAGTAATCTTGATGATAATCTGCTCATACTGGGGGTACTATTATTTAGGTAAAAAGGGGCATAATCATGCTTTTCATGGTATGTTCACTAACATCTCTATTACTCATCCATTTATTGAGTTATTTGTTAGATTTTTTGTGGATTACTTCCTTATACCCTTGTCTACAATTTCACATCATTTTAACTTTATTTTGGGTGTAATAATGATGGGTTCACACTAATAACATATGATAAAACAGTTTTTGTTTTGTTTTCAATTTGAGAGTTTTACAACAATTCACCACCATAAAAGCCCACTAAACACAGCACAAATACCCTTTTGGTGTTTGCTCAACAATATCACAAACACCTGGGATTCATATTGTTGTCAATAAATGTCCCTCTGTGTAACAATCTGTATGTTACTGGGGGTACCCCAATTCTACTAGAAAGGGGCATAATTTTACTGTTTGGGGTAGGTTCAGTACCTCAATCCCTGTTTATTTATTTGTTGACATATGACTAGATTTTATGGCTTCTCTTTCCTTATACCCCAAGCTATGATGCTGTATAACAATAATGTAGTATTGTTGGCCATTAGGGGATGGACAGGGATATAATGAATGGTGGTTTTACAAAAAGAACAATTTTCAAGTATACAAATACAAATTGCACCATATAAAATCAGTGAAAACAATGAAAAAGTGGTGACTAATTATTCAACATCAGCACTAACACATCACAGTCATATAAATCCCAAGGAATCTTGTTCTTGGTGATAATCTGCTCATAATTGGGGGTACTACTTTTTAGGTAAAAGGGGCATAATCATGCTTTTCACGGTATGTTCACTAACATCTATATTACACATCCATTTGTTGATTTATTTGTTAGTTTTTTTTTTTGTGGATTACTTCCTTATACCATTGTCTACAATTTCATTTCATTCTAATTTGATTTTGGGGGGTGATAATGATGGTTCACACTAATATATATATGATAAAACTGTTTTTTTGTTTTGTTTTCAGTTTGAGAGTTTTACAACAATTCATCACATAAAAGCCCACTAAACACAGCAAAAATACCTTTTGGTGTTTGCTCAACAACATTACAACACCTGGGATTCATATTGTTGTCAGTAAATGTCCCCTCTGTGTAACAATCTGTATGTTACTGGGGGTACCCCAATTCTACTAGAAAGGGGCATAATTTTACTATTTGGGGTAGGTTCAATACCTCAATGACTGCTTATCTATTTGTTGACATATGACTTATTTTTTTATGGCTTCTCTTCCTTTTACCCCAAGCTATGATGCTATATAATATAATCTAGTTTTGTTGGCCATTAGGGGATGGACAGGGATGTACCCATGGTGGTTTTACAAAAAAGAACAGTTTCTGCACATATACACATGTTACAACACATAAGACCTGTAAAAACACTGACAAGAAGTTCTTTTAGTGTTTACTCAGCATCACTGTAAGTATACAGTGTGGTCCAAATTGTTATAGTATAGTACTCCTTGGTAAATGTTCAAAATGACAATCCATGGGAAAAAGTCTGAAGAAAAAAAAAAAACAATTGTCTGTTGAAAAAAAGAAAAAAAAAAAAAACACACACAGAGAAAATACTGTAGAAACTGAAGAAGAATCTGAAATACAGAATAAAAGTTTCAAGATAAGTAAACACACACACACACACACACACACACACACACACACACACACACACACACACACACACACACACACACACCACACAGTTAGCAGACCCACACACACACACACACACACACACACACACACACAACACACACACACACACACACACACACACACACACACACACACACACACACACACACACACACACTTGCACGCACACACACACACACACACACACACACACACACAGTAAGCAGACCACACAACACACACACACACACACACACACACACACACACACACACACACACACACACACACATTCTCACACACACACACACACACACACACACACACACACACACACCCACACACACACACACACACACACACACACACACACACACATATGCACAAACACGCACTAACAGTATCACACACACATGAATGTAAAAACACCACAATGCAAAAAAAAAAAAAAAAAAAAAAAAAAAAACTGCTGTGGATGAGTGCTTCTTGCTTTACAAAATGAACAAACTTATATGGAAAACTTGCATACAGAAATAAACAATGCTTAGGCACACATGTGCGCACACATGTGCGCAGCACACCACACACACACACACACACACACACACACACACACACACACACACTCACACATACACATAGAGTCCCACCTATCCATACAGTCATTATTTGCCATATATTATGTGATTTCAGTAGGAAATATGTGAAAGAAGCGAAATACAGAAAATAAATAGTGGAAGAATGAAGAATCAAGTAGTAACAAACAAAAATGGAAAAAAAAAAAAAAAAGAAAAAAGAAAAAAAACAGAGCTACTTGCCTGAATCCAGTTTCTGGTCATGAAGGAACTGAAGACTGGAGCTCTGTGCAGCCTAAATTGGCACAGTTGAGTTTTGACTAGTATTCCCAATGAAAACACCACCAAGGCTGGGACTGACCACGCCCCATGCCACGCCCCCCCCCGGCCACTTCCACAGGACCCTCGCCGTTGTCCTAGCCCCTACCATGTCCACTACCCTCTCCCGTCATGATAGGAGTGCGTGCAGTGCTCGTTGATGGCACGGTTCGGCTATTTCCGCTTCGTCACCCTCGCTCGCGGCGTTGTACTCACAGCTGTCATGTGCAACGAACGATGAGGCCACGTCATCACCAGCATGTGTCTCCGATAAAAGTGAATGGTGCTGATTCCCATCCCTCTCCTCCTCATCGCTAGTATCAGGATCCGATCCTCAAAGGTCTTCTTCATTACTTTCTGTAGAATTTTTATCGTCATCTAAAACATCAAGCGCAGTGTAACGCTTGAAAACGGGAGGCGTCGACGAAGCGCTCAGTTGAGCTGCCATCTTGAATATGCTTATCAGCTGTAACCTCTCAAACTCGCTATTTGCATAACACACATGGTCAGCTGGCTGCTCGCGTGAAGGGAAAGGGACTGTTCCTCGACACCAGTAGAAGAAGTGAGAACATTTTAGACGGTCGTCTCCCAAGTAGATTTTTACAGCTTTCTGTGATGAAGTTACGACATGACACACACGTCCCGGGCGTAGCGATTTTCAGTTTTCAGGACGTGACGGGTTAAGAAAACAGACGAGGGTAGATAACAAATTTTGTCAACCTGCCATAGGTTGGAAAAAAAATGTATTGTCCTACTCTGCTTTGTTATTCAACTAATTACGGAAACATATCCAATATCCAGTACCTTCACACATAGCAGCTGACTGCCCGAAAAGCAGAATGAAACTTATTTCTACAGTATCTGGCACTTCAAAGTCTGTCATTAGAAATCAGCAAAGATGAAAACTGCAACACTCAACTACAGAATGAAACACATACTGAAAACAGAATGAAACACATACTGAAAGCAAAGTCTTACCATGCTGCTGCACTTACTTCTGTTGTTGCTGCTTCGTGCCTGGCTGGGTAGACGAGGAACACCCCCAGCAAACAATCCACCCATGCCTCATCCCATCCCTCCACCTCCTCCTCCACCACCTCCCCCTCCCTCCGCCGCCACCTCCACCTGAAGGCCCACTGGACACTTCTGCAAAGTTACCAGAAGGTGCATTCCATATCTTGAACTGTAATGAATGAACTCACTGCCACACACAACATTTAATACAATAAAGACAGTAACTTAACTAGTTTTTTTTCCAATTTATCAAAATACCGAATTTACATTCCAAAAGACATTCCCCAAAGGCAAAGAGACGCTGTTGAACTGACAGAGCTCCTCTGAGTTGTCATCCACTGCAGAAGAATGAAGTCACTTGTCATCAGATTACAACAACATCAAAAACAAAAACCTAGTAGTTCGCAAGTTATGAATTGTAATGAAAGAAAGACTTTCTGGAACAAAGACAAATGGAACCTGGATGGAAAAAAAAAAAACAAAACAAAACAAAAACAAAAAATCAGTGGACAACAGCAAAGAGATTCAAGAAAAAGTCAGACAGAGACACTGATGAGAAATTAATTTACAGTATGATATTAATTAAATAATACTAGCTAAGAATTTCCAGAGGACAGGGGAGACTATACCACAAGAACCCTAAGCATTCCTCAATTTCCTGTAAAGCAAGCAAACCCTGAAAAACATGTCTGTTGAATATCACATGATCAGTGACCTTACTGTGGGTATATGAAAAGTGACAGCAGACAGAAAGAATGACACCTAGAATGACCTGTTGTGTCAAAACACACCCAGTTTGTACTTCAAAACACTGGGGTGTGCAACGAACATCAAAACAAAGTTCAAAATCAACAACAGTACTCACTACCAAGCGCAGGCCCACTGCGATCATTGGTTTCCGCCTTCTTCAATGCCTTGCCTTTGTGGATAGCTGACAACAAGGCTGATCGATCACCCCCTCCTCCCCCACCACCTTTACTGGGTCCCTTGCTTGAAGGCGGTGGTGGTGGTGGAGGGCCTGGAGCAGGTGGGGGTGGTGGAGGTGGGGGTGGCATCTTGCAGTTCTTAGTTAATCAATGCTGTAGTATCCTGCCCAGACATAATCATACAAGTTAAACACAGTCAGTTACTGTCATGAAGACTGCTCATTTTGCTTTTGCTAAATAATGCATCAGAGCAACTTCTACAGTAATTCTTTTTTTTTTCTGTGCCAACCTCTGCGCCACCTCAGAGGCAATGCACCCATGCCGCTCATCATTCCTACACCCCGTCCACAGCCACAGCCCCGGCAATCCACAGGGAGCAGTCAATGTCAAGTCTTCAAGAGGCAACCCACCGGAGGAGACACTGCACTGCTGCCGAGTCACTTCGGTGGTGTTCAGTGGAGCCTGTTCTTATCTAACATATGCAGGACACCACCTACTAAGCCCCCTACTGACGACAATAATTGCTTTGGCGCGGAGCCGGCGTGAGTGAGCTCTCCCTCTGGAGGGTGCCACCACATCCGTCTAATGACAGCCCCCATGGAATCGTCGATACCGGTGACCCCGACGGGACCAAACCAAGGCCACAGACGTGGAGAGGCATCGAAACTGAGGTCACCATGAGAGCAGGGCATGAAGGGCCACAGAGCTTGAGACATTTTTTTTTCCCTTAATGCTGATTGACGAGAATGAGGATGATTAAGATGATGCTACGGATTTCCATTTCGGTCTGAGACTACATGACAGGGCTGTACTCTATGCTTCCTTTCATAATATATCTCAGCGTCAACCAGGCCCAAGAGATACAGGCACCTGAAGTGTTGGTCAGGAAATTTGAGCAACACTCAGAAACACATCCATTAAGTGGATGAAACTCGACTGTGTGGTCCCAGTCTTCCCACTGAGTCCGCAGCAAACTCAACTCTGGGCAGGAGCCGGTCGGGGCAGAAAAACCCACATGACACTGATGGGATCCGAACCCACGATCTCCCAGCCAGGAGTCCACGACACTAACCACTTCGCCACAGCAGCTGGTACTTCTACAGTAATTCAGCAGAGCTTCAGACCTTTTTCTTAGGTATTAGAGGGCTTGTGAAAATGTGGGGTCATTCTACTAAAGAAAACAATAAATAAAAACAAACTAATAAATATTTTTTTCCAATTCCCAATTATGAAAGAGCAGGGATAGGGAGGATGGATGGGGAAAAGGGGGAAGATAGGAGGGGGGAAAAGGGGATGGGGAAAAAAAGGACGTCGGAGGGGAGGAGGAGAAGCTGCTAAACTCAGCCTCTGCTAAAACTGAAAAGTGGTACTGACCAAAAAGAATCCTTTTTTTTCTTTGGGAATACTTGTTCACTCTGATGAACTGAAAAAATTTGAGAGAGTTTGATTTAACTTTGCTGACTGACTGAGACCGTTCTCTTAGTTTTACCTAAACTGGTCATGACACTTAATACGCATTATGGCAAAAACAATCATAATAAAAGTAAAATCCTTGAAATGCACACTTACCCATGTTATGGATTTAAACTGTCAATTCAGTATGAATCAACTTTGATTTGCAACAGCACTGGTCAATAGTTAAAACTAATGGTGATCAATCATCCTCTTGTCAGTGGCCATCCTACAATGAGGTTTCCAGTTCACTACAGGCCTTGTGTGCCCTGCTGAGGCTGGGACCTCATTTTCCCTTTCCTCTTCACAGCCATTCCTATAGTGTATCCATGTCAATGGCACTGATCAGCAAGTACAACTGTCATTGGATGGATGTGGTAGCACCCTCCAGAGATGCGAAATCAATCACACTGGCTCCATGGCTAAGTGATTACTGTTGTCATTATGGGGTATATATGCAGAGTCCTGCAAATATTGGATCAGAATATGCACTACTGACTGAATAAACTACAAACACAAAAAGGGACCACACTCTCAATGTGTTACTGTCATTTTGTGGAACAGGACTCTGCATCAGATTAAATGTGCAAACACAATATATGCCTGAGGAAAGAAGTCAGGTGTAAACTCAGTTTTGTCAAAGTTGTTAGGCTACAGGTAGTCTGAGAGTCGTTGCACAGTTCATTTCATGATGCACGTGTTGAAGCATTTCAAATATGCTATCATGTGATGATCAATTTTATTCCAGAATCCTGAGCCATCAGAAAAATGGAATATGGAGTATAACAAGATGATATTGTTGTGACAACAACTGATATTTCATGTTTCGATTTGTTGTAGAAATTCCTCTTCCTTCTTATCTTCTACCACCCCACCCAAACTCAGAGGCTGACTAGTCACCTTCATATTTTCACTTACCAGTGGCGATTTCTTTGGCTCAGAATAAGGCTGCCAGTTAAAAGCCTATAGGAATGGCTTACATGCATTGCAATGTAAAGGGCTACATAACCAAAATGAAAACTCAAGATTACCTTCTTAACAAAACACAAATGTCAGATCAGGTGCGTTGTTTCTTCCACTAACCAATGAAGTTACAGAAACTTGGTTTTCATCCCTTGTTTTAAACAGAATTAATTATCACAACTCTAATACTAACTGCAAACCCCTATAACTCTTTCCCTACATATACTGTGGAGCTAGCCTTTCCTTTGTGTGTGTGTAATGTTTGTGGTTGCACAACCATTGTTTCTGCATCATCTTTAGCAGTTTGCCCTGCATCTATTTCTTTGATTTCTGCGTTAGATGTCCAGTCTAGTTTCAGATTCAAATTTTTGTGTTAGATCACCTAGTTTGATAATCAGCATTATGAAAGAGATAGATTCTGTTTCCAACACATAAAATTTGTTTTAAGAGTATTTAAAAACAAAACATTTAAGCTTTGCTGTGAACTCAGACAGTGCCGCCCAGTTTTGTATGTAGAGTTACCCAAGATGTTGCGTTCACAACACGCTGTTCAGCTTTGGGTGTATGTTGTGAATGGAGCATCATACTGCCACCCAAATGTGGGTGACCCATAGAGAAAAAGATAGAATATATCAAGAAAATTCAAGAACTGATGAATTGTGGAACACGCCCCATTTTGAGGGCACAAAAATGAGACAGCTCTCTCCCCTCCTAGCTTAACTGCACTGGCTGCCTTTATGATCCCCACAGGGAGAACTAGATCACCTCCGCTTGCTTTACTATCCTTTCTGGCTCTGTACCTATCTCCAAGTTGACTCTCCACCTACCTCCAAGCTGATTCTGTACCTATAGTATCTCCACGCTGACTCTGTACTTATCTCCAACTCCAAACTGACTCTGTACCTATCTCCACGCTGACTCTGTACCTATCTCCACGCTGACTCTGTACCTATCTCCATGCTGACTCTGTACCTATCTCCATGCTAACTCTGTACCTATCTCCACGCTGACTCTGTACCTATCTCCACACTGACTCTGTACCTATCTCCACGCTGACTCTGTACCTATCTCCATGCCGACTCCGTACTTATCTCCAACTCCAAGCTGACTCTATACCCATCTCCAACTCAAGCTGACTCTACACCTATCTCCAACTCCAAGCTGACTCTATACCCATCTCCAACTCAAGCTGACTCTACACCTATCTCCAACTACTAGCTGGCTCTGCACCTACCTCCAACTACAAGCTGGCTCTGCACCTATCTCCAACTACTAGCTGGCTCTGCACCTACCTCCAACTACAAGCTGGCTCTGCACCTACCTCCAACTACAAGCTGGCTCTGCACCTACCTCCAACTACAAGCTGGCTCTGCACCTACCTCCAACTACAAGCTGGCTCTGCACCTACCTCCAACTACAAGCTGGCTCTGCACCTACCTCCAAGCTGGCTCTGCACCTGTCTCCAAGCTGACTCTGCACCTGTCTCCAAGCTGACTCTGTAACTCCAAGCTGACTCTGTACCCATCTCCAACTCCAAGCTGACTCTACACTTATCTCCAAGCTGACTCTACACCTACCTCCAATTCCAAGCTGACTCTGCAGTTACCTCCCAACTCCAAGCTGACTCTGCAGTTACCTCCAACTCCAAGCTGACTCTGTACTATCTCCAAGCTGACTCTGCACCTATCTCCAACTCTAAGCTGACTCTACACCTATCTCCAACTCCAAGCTGACAGTACACCTATCTCCAACTCCAAGCTGACTCTACACCTATCTCCAAGCTGACTCTACACCTCACCTATCTCCAAGCTGACTCTGCATCTATCTCCAAGCTGACTCTGCATCTATCTCCAAGCTGACTCCACACCAATCTCCAACACCAAGCTGACTGCACCCTCCACTCCAAGCTGGCCCCACATCTATCCCCAAGCTGGCTCTGCATCTATCTCCAGGCTGGCTCTGCACCCAACTCCAGGCTGGTTCTGCACCTATCCAAGCTGACTCTGCAGCTATCTCCAACCTGACTCTGCTCCTATCTCCAAGCTGACTCTGCTCCTATCTCCAAGCTGACTGTAGCTATCTCCAAGCTGACTCTGTTCCTATCTCCAAGCTGACTGTAGCTATCTCCAAGCTGACTCTGCTCCTATCTCCAAGCTGACTCTGCACCTATCTCCAAGCTGACTCTGCTCCTATCTCCAAGCTGACTCTGCATCTATCTCCAAGCTGGCTCTGCATCTATCTCCAGGCTGGCTCTGCACCCAACTCCAGGCTGGCTCTGCACCTATCCAAGCTGACTCTGCACCTATCTCCAAGCTGACTCTGCACCTATCTTCCAAGCTGACTCTGCAACTATCCACGCTGACTCTGCACCTTTCTCCAAGCTGGCTCTGTACCTATCTCCAAGCTGGCTCTGCATCTATCTCCAAGCTGACAGAGATGACCAAGCGACGGAGATGAAGCCAGCCTGACCCAATTCAACACGTCACTGGAGCAAGCCACGCTGATTTCCAATGCCCATCTCCTTATCGGTGGTGACCATAATTTTTCCAGTTGGGACTGGAAACTGATGGCCCTTAAACCCAAGCCTGTATACCCTAGACTGCACCGCGACTTCTGAAGCATGCTGAACGATTATAGCCTTGAGCAACTGGTGGTAGAACCTACCCAGAGGGAAACATCCTGGACTTAATCATCACCAACAACCCACAGCTGATTCCACAAGTGGAAGTCCCCCCTGGGCTGTCTGACCACGCGGCAGTCTACTGTGAGGTGGTGGTTTATATCCTGAAGTGGAAACAGGCACCGCGCTTCAATCCATTTGACTGGGAGGGTCTCCGGAAGTCTATGACCGACCTCACCAACACCTTGGAAGAGATGAAGGACACTGCTACTATAGAAGAGCTGTGGGTTTATTTCAGAGACACTCTTCATGCAGCTGTCAAGCAGTTCATCCCCCATAAGCAGGTCCGTGTCAAGGAAAGCCAGCCCTGGATCACCCCAGCCCTACGCTGACTCATCAACAGACGAGACCATATCTTCAAGAAGATGCGCAAGCGAGGGACAGAAGACCTGAAACAGCAGCATAAGCAACTCCGAAGAGAGGTCCAGTGCCAACTACGATGAGCATACTGGTCCTACCTTGATGTCACCTTCAATGAAGCAGACTCTAAGCAAGCAGCCAAGAACAAGCGCTTCTGGTCGTACATAAAACACCTGAAGTCGTCCAACGCCGGTGTCGCGCCGCTGAAGGAAGAAGGCAGGTTGGTGTCTGACCCACAAGCAAAGGCAGGCATCTTGAACCGCCAGTTCCAGTCTGTATTTGTTAGCGGCCAGACCTACTCACAGGAGGAATTCCAGGAAAAATGTAGACTTTCACTCAGAGACTTTTCAACCCTAGACAAGGTTGACATCATCATCCATGGGGTGAAGAAGCTCATCAGCAACCTGAAACCTGAAAAAGCACCGTGACCCGACAACATCGGCCCTAGGATCCTGAAGGAGCTGGCAAACGAACTGGCACCAGCTCTTACCATCATCTTCCAGTCTTCAGTCAATACTGGCACCCTACCAGCTGATTGGAAAACTGCCCATGTTACGCCAGTGTTCAAGAAAGGAGAGCAGCAGTATAACCCAGCAAACTACAGACCAGTCTCTCTGACGAGTGTATGCTGTAAAGTGCTGGAGCACATCTTGACCAGCACCATCATGAAGCATCTTGAACATCACGGCATCCTCTGTAGTCAACAGCATGGCTTCAGCATGAGAAGATCTTGCGAGACCCAACTCCTTGACTTCCCAACGAGCTGTTTGAGAACATGGTGAGCAGGAAGCAAACCGACATTTTGGTGTTGGACTTTGCCAAGGCCTTCGATAAGGTCAACCATAGCTTCCTGACTCACAAGCTCAACTACTACGGTGTTCGAGGAGAGATCAACACCTGGGTAGCCGACTTCCTGAGAGACAGAAAGCAGGCAGTGGTCATCAGCGGAGAGCGTTCTGACTTCGTCCCACTCCCAGTCAGGTCCGGAGTCCCACAAGGCTCAGTTTTGGGGCCTTGTCTGTTCTGATCTATATAAATGATCTCCCCGATGCCCTGACTGTAAGGTCACGCCTGTTTGCGGATGACACTGCGGTTTACAACATGGTCCCTTCTCCAACAGCCCTGGCCCATCTACAACAAGACCTCAACCAGCTTGCTTGCTGCGTGGGAGAAGAGATGGCACATGGCCTTTCATCCTGGAAAATGCACCACTCTGCCTGTGACCCGCAGCAGGAACCCCCTCCGCTTTGATTTCTGTCTCTGCACGGCCATATCCTGGAGACCGTCACCAGTGCCAAGTATCTAGGCGTCACCATCTGCAGCGATCTCAGCTGGGACATGCACATCAACCACCTGTGCAACAAAGCCAACAAGACCCTAGGCTTTTGCTGCGTCGTAACATCAAAGTTAGCTCCAGGAAGATCAAGGAAATGGCCTACAAGTCCTTTGTGCGACCCATCCTGGAGTACGCCAGCAGCATCTGGGATCCACACACAGAGCAGAACATCAGTAAGCTCAAAGCAGTGCAGCGCAGGGCAGCCCATCTCGTGATGAGGCGCTACCACAACACCTCCAGCCCCTCCGCCATGCTTGAAGAACTGAAGTGGCCCAGCCTCCAGGACAGACGACGTACAGCACGCCTATCCATGCTGTACAAGATACATAATGATCTGGTCAGCACAGAAGGCATCAAAGCCAGCCTGCGCCCTGCACCTCCGAGCCGACGCCGGGGTCACCATCAGCAGTTTGCCATTCCGCAGTGCAAAACGCAGTACAGACAGCAGGCGTTTCTTCCTCGTACCATTAAGGACTGGAACAAGCTGCCCCAGGACATTGTAGAGGCCAAGACCATCGACACTTTTGTGTCAAGGGCCTCCAATTTCCTTTAAGAGCCATGCTCAGGTGGGGTTTTTTTTTGGGTTTTTTTCCCTCTCTCTCTCTCTCTCTTCTGCTCGGACCCTTGCACAAGTGACAGAATAATCATCAAGTTGATTGTGGTCGCTGTGAAGGAAGAAGAAGACTCTGCATCTATCTCCTGGCTCTGCATCTATCTCCAAGCTGACTCTGTATCTATCTCCAAGCTGACTCTCTACACCTATCCCCAACTCCAAGCTGACTCTACACCTATCCCCAACTCCAAGCTGGCTTTGCGCCTATCTCCAAGCTGACTCTGCACCTATCTCCAACTCCATGTTGGCTCTGCACCTATCCCCAGACTGGCTCTGCACCTATCCCCAACTCCAAGCTGGCACTGCACCTATCTCCAAGCTGACTCTGCACCTATCTCCAACTCCAAGCTGGCTCTGCACCCATCTCCAGGCTGGCTCTGCACCTATCTCCAAGCTGGCTCTGCACCTTTCTCCAAGCTGGCTCTGCACCTGTCTCCAAGCTGACTCTGCACCTATTTCCACACTGGCTCTGCACCTATCTCCAAGGACTTATTCAATTTTACACTCCATCTTACAGTCTTTTTCCTAACAAACACACAAAAAAAAACATCCACAACATGCCTTTTCTTACACAAGCCCTGTCATCTGGAACAAACTCCATCTCACTGTCTGCTTTGCAATACCAGTTTCTGATAAAATTCAAAACTGCACTTAAAGCCCATCTTTTTTGTAGCTACTATATTTAAGTTAACGTAGTTCTTCCAACCATCGTCAACAGATTTTTACTTGTGATATCATGCGTGTGTTTTTCTGATGTATAAAAGCATGCATTCACATGTGTCAGAGTGTGTGTGTGTGTGTGTGTGTGTGTGTGTGTGTGTGTGTGTGTGTGTGTGCATGCACGTGAGTGAGTGTGCACATCTGTGTGTACATGCACATGCTCTTGTGTGCGTGTGTATGTGTATTAGTCCATGTGAGTGTGTGCCCTTCTGAAAGCTTGAACTTGTTTAATTTATGCTTTTCCTTGTAAATATTTCATATGTTTAATGGAAGCAATTATCCCAGATACTAGAATAGAGAATTCCAAATGTCCCAATCATCTTCATTATAAAAAGAAGTGGAAAAAATAGTTATACAAATGCACTGACTGTAAAGCCGACTTCCAACTGAACATATCTTCCTTATTTTCAGTAACTAGATCATCTACTCATATTAGTCATGTCAGAAAACCACTTCAGTTGCTTCCATGCCTATGTACAGTATCCTCAATTGTCCAAATACTTCACATTCTAAAAACCACTTCGGTTGTTTCCATGCCTATCTACAGTATCATCAGTTGTGTCCATATACTTCACATTCTGACTGACTGGCATGATTACAGAAATCAAGAGAATGCCTACTTAAAAGCAGAAACAGAGAGATGTATGACACGCTCTTTGCATGCGCACGTTTTGTGTTGTGTGTGCGCGCGCACCAAGGGCACATACGGCATGTGAACTGTTTTTCTACACAAATACATCTGAGTATTTAATCCACTCAGTGTGTGTGTGTGTGTGGTGTGTGTGTGTGTGTGTGTGTGTGTGTGTGTGTGTGTGTGTGTTGTCTGTGTGCATGTGCGCGAGCGTAATGGTGTGTGTGTGTGTGTGTGTGTGTGTGTGGTGTGTGTGTGTGTGTGTGGTTGTGTGTGCGTGTGTGTACGTATGCTCCAACGCAGCGCTGACATGTCAGAGATATTAATTCATTAAACATCTGCATGTGTTCTATTACTGACACCAAGTTAGCACATTTTTATTTCTAGTAACAAACTAATATAGTGATTAGAGTTAATCTTTGTATCCAGTTTCATTTCAAACCGTTTTAAGAACTTCCCGCAATATGACAATCATAACATACATATCTTAGATTTCTATGGATATCCATAAGGATTGCCTCTCTCACATCTTTGGTTTTTGTTTTTGGTTTTTTTTGTTTGTGTTTTTTGAGTTTC
>JADBJO010027554.1:0-17500 GCA_016801955.1 Conus betulinus
CAGGTATCTGATATACAATTAAAACTTTTAACAGGCTTCTCACTTCATCACACACACACACCACACACATACACACACACGCGCGCGCGCGCATTCTCATTCACAACACACACACCCACACACCACACGCACACACAAACACACACACACACACACACACACACACACACACACACACACACAGAGAGACTCTCTGCCCCCACCCTCTCTTTCTCATACATACACAAAGCCACCTCCCCCTCTCTTTCTCAATGTCTCTCTTACAAATCCTCTGTCTGTCTGTCTCTTTCTCTCTCGCTCAGTCTGTCTCTGTCTGTCTTTTGTGTCACTCTCTCTCTCTCTCTCTCTCCTCTCTCTCTCTCTCTCTCTCTCTCTGTGTGTGTGTGTGGTGTGTGTGTGTGTGTTGTTTGAGTCTGTGTCTGTGGTGCGTCTGGTGTGTGTGTGTGTGTGTGTGTGTGTGTGTGCGCGTGCGTGTTGTTGTGTGTGTGTGTGTGTGTGTGTGTATGATGCTATAAGCGTTCACACACACGGGCAAAAAAAAAAATGTCGGAAAAGGGGATAGGTTTACAGTGGCTATTTTCACAGCCGGAAGTTGTTCTGATGCAAACTTTTCCATCACCACCACCGACCACCAACCCCCACCCCCACCCCCCCTTCCCCCCTCTCCCCCCTCCCCACCTTCTCTCACCCCCTTCTCCCCACAGCCACCATTCCCCCTCCCTGCCTCAGTTCTCTCCCTTCCTTACCATCCAGTCAATAACGTCTCTGCAATTCATCTAGTAGGGGCGTTGTCTGGAAAACCCTGTCTTGGAGGAGACTGTGAGAACTTGGTGGGCATTAGCCTCTTTCACACTGGAGTCGGCGCGCTGTGTTATAGCCGGCGATGTCTGTGTGTAGCACGACATTCCTGCGTTCCTCCACCTGACATAGTGTTGTAAGAAAAAACAGATTCTGACAGATTTCTATCGCCACTTGCAGTCGTTACATGGCGAGCTGTAGCTTTTTCCCGAAATACGATTCTTGGATTGCGCATCGTGAGCCAGTGAACGGCCCTCGCCAACAAACTTGTGACTATGCCTCTCTTGAACACCAAACAGCAGACAAGAACTGTACAGGCTTGCTTGAAAACGTTTACTAAAGTCAGATTAAGATGGGAGAGGAAGAATATCTCCCCTTTAGAGAGTTCAATGGCGCTTTTGAAGGCATTCACCATTTCCTGTTGATTGATGATTGGCTGGCTGGCTGCTTCCTGTTCACAGGGTCAATCCGCCATACTTCGCCGTTGATAATGTCAAATGGTCAAATCTTCAGCTGATACACGTGCGTGGGTAAGGGCTACATGCGGGCAGTGGGGCTGGCCTCACTAATCAGCGAATGAAAAGAAGCCGGAGTGCGGGGTTACTTGAGAGGGCAGGCTGCCTGCAGCCGAACAATTCTCTCGCGGTGAATAAGTGACGGTGATCAGCAGAACTAATGAACGACCTGCTGGAGAGAGGGGAACCCCGACAAGAGCGAACTGTGGGGGAAAACGAGGGGAAGGCATTCATCCTCTCCTTTCTCGATCTGTGCTGTGGTAAAACTTCGTTTGGGGTCCGTTTTCGCTAAGGCGACGTGACCTGCCCACAGCAACACGCTCCTAGGGCCTGTCATTTGGAGACGACAGTGCTGGTTAGCTCTGCTCTCGAGAGGACTGAACAATCAGACTGTTGGTGAACGATTCAAGTCTTCTTTTCGTTGAGCGTTGACCACTGATAGAAACAAAAAAAAAAAAAAAAAAAAAAAAAAAAAAAAAAAAAACGTGACTTAGAGGCTCAGACGTACATGTGCTGCCAACGTACGCTGACCAAAGAATTTCTGCATAATCAGTTTGTGTGTAACGTCCTGTTCGGTTGTTTTCTTTTTGTTGTTGTTGTTTGGGTTTTGTTTTGGGGGTTTTGTTTGTTTGTTGTTTGTTTTTTTTTGATTGAGGTTTATACAGATTGGTCTCACTGGCGATGAACTTATACGTGTGAACATGATTAGGCAGCATCAATGCTTGAACGTGGCAGTTTTGCCGCGCGGGCAATTTGTTGCGCGACATATGTGAGGGAAATGGCTTCGGAACACTCTTTGCTCTAAAGTGCATTGGCTTAGTTGCAAAGCGAGGCGATTGAAGGCGGAAATCTGAACAAGTTTGAACAGTTTTAAATAAAGCACCGCCAAAAAAAAAAAAATATAAAAAATAGACAAACGAATCACAAGATACCACGCGTTTCGACCTCTTAGACCTTCTTCATGCAAGATACGCAACACTCATGGTATGCTACTCAGTGATTGTTTGTTCATTTACGTTTGTCCTAGTTTTATGCATCTTGCCTGAAGAAGACCTAAGAGGTCGACACGCGTTCTGTTTTGTCTTGTGATTTCGTTTGTCTACGGTTGTTGTTGTTGTTGTTGTTTGTTGTTTTTTGCGGCGCTTAATCAATAACTGTTCGCATTTTTATCGCATCGCCTCTTCGACAGGCGAGTTTTGTTTCGCACGGCCGTTTTGATTCATTTTTACATCGCCCCAGTGGGTGTGATGGCGTGAGTTATGTAGGATTATAGGGTTCGTACGGTCGGGTATGTTTTCTGGGTGGATGGAGGACGTGTTCAGTAATAGAAAAAGTAACAACAAGGTGATGACTGTGACGTTCGTGGAGTTTCTTTTTTTTTGGGGGGTGGGGGGGGGGGTGGGGGGGCTGTTTTGTTGTTGTTGTCTTTTTTTTAACTTCGTGGAACTGTCTTAATCTTAATTATAAATTAGCGCATCCCAAACTCTCATGTATATACATCCTAGACTCTTGAAAACCAGGTTCAGCTAAGGGCATTCATAATTTCACTGTTACTAAATACTAACTTCTCCTTTACTGTTTCCCTAATCAAAAAAAATCCTGAACACAATAGGTTCAGCTGAATGTATTTATAATTTCACTGTTTTTGATTACGAACTTCTCCGTTGCCGTTTGTCTACATAAGGTGTTTTTCAGGTGTTTTTCTTTCACCGACAGCAATGCGTATAGTGAGTATGGATGCAGTTCATAACATAATTATATAAGTTCCGTCCATAATACGTATATGTTTATTTTGGGAATTGCATGTATTACATGTTTTATCCTTTGTTTTCGTGAATCTTAATATTAACCCCAGCTGCAGAAGACGACTTCAATTTGAACCTTAAAGGTCCATTGACAGCGAAATGATGAATCTTAAATCTTGAATCCTGAAAACATGGTCGTCGTGTGATAAGAGCCTTAGAGAAAAGACAAAGGGCGACAGTTTGGTTTTCTCTGCCCGGCCATCGTCGAGTCAGCATGATACTCAAATCGCCGTGGGGGGAGGGGGAAGGGGGGAGGGGGGGGTGAAGTGCCCACTTGTTTCGCCGGTGCAGGAGTGAGGGAAGCACTTGCACGTAGCTTTTGATGGGGGCTGGAGGTGTGGGAACCGCGATCAGCTGTCTCCCTGCAGTAGTGCCAGAGGAGTGGGAGGCTGGTGCTCTGTGCTTCTGCTGTCAACGCGTCTGCGGCCACTGACTTTCTGCATGAGCACTGTGGTGTGTGTGTGGTGTGTGTGAAATCTTAAAGGCTATTTCTCCCCTGAAGGTAAGTCCGTTTTTCAGTGGGTCGAAGCGAACCGGTATTGTCATTATATGGTCTTTAGGTATGAGGTGGGGTGAAATCGATCACCAGGTGTCTTAACTGTAACCTTGTATGGCTGCTCACTCTCCAACTGTTGCTGGTTTGATCTCTGGGTCACGATGGTACTCTGTCTGAATACTACGGGTCAAAACTTATTCCATTATGTGTCAAATTGTATCATACCGAATCATGTTGAACATGTCAGCTAGGCAGTATTCCTGGGAAGGGAAATGCTGTACAAATCGGTATGAGGGATGGTTCTGGGGACACAGGGGGGTGGGGATTTCTCACAGGCCTACAGAGGGGCGTAAGTGGTTGAACGGGAGCATGGAATAGGCACCAATTTGATGTCACAGCTACAGTCCTACGAGCGTGGGTGGCCTGGGTCTGTGTCTGTTGGGGTGTGGATTCACCGAGAGCTCTGTGGAGTTTAACGGAGGGGGGGTGGGGGGCGTAAAGGTAACAAGGGCCCAGCGATAGGTGTGTAGACGTCGGGGGGGAGATGCAGCCTCGCGCTGTGGAATAAGAGAACACACCGGGCGCAGTCTTTTGGACAAGGGTGATGGTGTTTTGCCTGGGATGATAAAAAGTGTGGTCATCATGAAGTCATGTCTGTCCATCGGAAACGAAGCCACAGTGCGACATTGTGTTTTGCTCTTGTTCACGTCGTCTTTCTGCATCCTGTGAGACCGGTCTCGGGGCGGGGTGTCAGAAGGGGGGGGAGTAAAGCTGTGAGAAAAAGAAGAAAGATCATGTATAAGGGGTGTTCAGCGTCCACTCGGGGAAGCTGGGGGGGTCTCGGGTGGGGTGGGGGGGGGAGCGGGGGGCCGGTCGGCGCGGGGAGGGGGGGCGCCCGGGGGGGGTAGGGAAAGATTGGAAGGGAGGGAAATCTTGGAAGACAAGAGGGGAGAGAGGGGAAGTGAGAAGGCTGTGAAAAAGAAAAAAGCGTTCACGAAAACCACTCGTGATTCGGTAGTCTAAATACAAATCCCTCTCTCTCTTCCGGTGTGGGAGGGTCGGTCTCACTCTTGTGTGGGCTCGCGCTTGGGTGTGGCTGGGGGTCGCAAATCTGTCGTGTCTCGCGGCGCTTTGGGGGGCGTGAGCTTGGTACAAACAAAATGAGGGGGGGGACGGGGGCTGGGGGGTGGGTGTTGGTGGACTGGGGTGCGTGGTGGGGGGGGCTAACCCATCAAAAAGGGGGTGGGCAAAAAAGGGGTCGGGTGGTGCGGGGCGTCAGGGCGGTCCTTGGGGTGTATGGACTAACAAAAAGGAAGGACAAAAGCAAGTCAGGTGATTCGGGGGGGTGGGGTGGGTGGGTGTGGTTGTTGGGGGGTCAGAATATTGGCGGAGGTGGTGGTTCCTGAGTTGAAAAAGCGGGGTGGGTTGCGAAGTCGGGGTGGTCGTGGGGGGGCCTGTCTCGCGGGTGTGTCGTGGTCGGATGTGGGGCGTGGGGTGGGTAGCGGGGGGCTGCAGAAACGGGGGGGTTGGTGGGGGAATTGGGGGAAAGGTCGGGGTGGGGGGGGTTGTTGGGAGGGTGGGGGGGTGTGGGGGGGTTGGTGAGTGGGGCGGTCGTCTGGTCTCGGTGGTCGTGTGTCTCGTCTTTTCGTGGCTTCGGGTCAAGGTTGGTCTGTCTGTTGTGCGGGAGGGTGGGTTGGGGGGTGTCTCCTCGGTTCTCGTGCTCTGCCTTCTTGTTTTCCTACCAAAGCTGTACAGACACAGTACACCATTTGTTGTGTTCTGGATGTGCTTGTTTCTGGCTCTACAATATCTCAACTTATTAGTGCAGTTCTGACATCGTCTTGTGTGGGGTGGTGTGAAGTGTGTTTGGGTGTGTGGTGTGGGTTTGGGTGTTTGTTTTGTGTGTGTGGCGCGCGCGTCGCGCGCGCGCGGGGTGTGGGTGTGTGTGTTGGGGGGTGTGGTCTGTGTGCGTGAGGTGCGCGTTGCGCGCGCGTGTGGGTGTATGGTGTGCGTCGCGCCCACTGTTATGTGTTGGTGTTTTGTCGGTCTGCATGTGTTGGGGGGTGTTTGTGGTATTGGTCTTTTTTGTGTGGTTTTTTTGGTTGGTTTGTGTGGGGGGTGTTTGTTTGTTGTGTTGTTGGATGAGGTGTGTGTGGTGTGGTTTGTTGGTGTGTTGGTGTGGGTGTGGTGTGGGGGGTGTTGTGTGTGTGTGGTGTGTTTTAAAATTTTACGATAAATGGAATATTGCACTGTTAGTGGGGGGGGGGTGCGAGAGCGTTTGTTTTTGGTTTGGTTGTTGATAATTGTTGTGTTGTGTGACGTGGTGGGTGTGGGTGGGGTGTTCGGGGTGTGTTTGCGCCCTGATGGTGCACTGAGTGTGAGCGTTAAGACTTGACGGAGTAGAAGAATACGGTTGCGCTAAGCTTGTCGGGGGTTTCGTCGACACCTGGGGCGGGTGTGAGAGGCTGTCGGTGCGTGACACGGTGCACGAACTGAAGGCTTGCGCGGACTGGGGTGTTTGGTTGGTGTGAGGCATGCAATGAATATGAGGCAGCTAGAACCTACACTAGCTAGGCGGGGAGATGGTTTGGGTGTGGACTGGGGGGGTGGTTGCACTGGGCAAGTGTTAAACTGGGTGTTGCTGAAGAAGGGGTCGGTGAACGAGACATGAAGGACGTGGAGGAGCCGGGGAGGACGATTGAGTGAAGGCAACAAGACGGGATCAGGACAAATGAAATAAAGGCTGGTACAGGACAAAGGACAGCCAAAGAAAGAACGCCCAAGGGCAAGGTACACGTTGTCAAGACAAAGCAAAAAAGCAAGAATCAAGTGGTGTACAGGCAACAACGGAAAAAATGTTATGGCTCTCGTTCCGGAATTGCGGCTGTGTGGTACGCCAACGCACCGGCCACCCGCGCGGAGACAGCAAGGCAAGGTTGCAGCAGCAGGCACACACACACGACGCACCACACACACGATGCACACACCTCGGACACAACCACACACAACAACAAACACACACACACACGGCGGAGACGACTGGGACGCCAGGCGGTTAAGGATGAAAAGCACACCAACACAACACACACACAACACACACGACACCACGTACCAGCACGAAAAAACCCACCACAGGAAGGTGGGGGGATGGTGGGGTGGGTGGAAGGAAGAGGAGGGGTTGGGGAGGGTTTGATAGAGGAGGGAGGGAAGGGAGGGGGGTGGTTGTGGGGGGGGGGGGGGAGAGGGGGGGGAAAGAGAAAAAAGAGGGAGAGAGGGGGAGAGAGGAGGGGAAAAAAAAGAGACGGATGGGGAATTGGAGGGTGGCTGGGAGGGGGGGGGGGGTGTGGGGAGAGAAAAAGAAGAGAAAGGTGGGGTGGGGGTTAGTGGAGCGAGAAGAGAGGGATGTGGAATGGAGGGTGTGGGGAGAGAGGAGAGAGAGAACAAACACACTACCGCGCTGCAAAATGATTCAGCGTGGGCACGCATAGTTCGGGGTGAGCAGATGACGGTGCTGTGTGTGTTCTCGGGGGGAGGGTCCCCTGCTCGGTGTCCACGGACTGGAAACCTGGGTGCCGTCTGACACGGTTGCGTTTCAGACCTCTGGCCCTTTCTGGCAACAATCCTGTGCGGTGGTCCACCTCTTAGGGCGGGTGGTGGCGTGTCCGTGGTGGCGGCACCGCGGCAGGGTCGGGGGGGTGAGGACGGAACGGTGGGGACGAGAGGTGGTGGCGGTTGACATGAGTGCTGTTGTGATGTGGGGGGTGGGTAGTCTTTTCGTAGGTCGTGTTGGGAGGGGTGCGTGGTGCTGTGGTGGTGTGAGGTGGTGGGGGGGGAGGGAGAGAGGGAAGGGGGGGGGGGTGGTGGGGGAGGGGGAGCGGGGGGACAGGGCGGAAGGGGAGGGGGGGGGGGGGGAGGTGGGGGGGTAGAGAGAGGAGAGAGATTAACTTGAGGGTTGCGGGGGGTAATAGTAGGCATGCTTGGGTGCTCAATATGGGTGGTATGAGCTGGGTATGAGGGGCTTGATGTATGGGGGTGGAAGGGGGTGTGGGGTGCGTTGTGCGGTGTGCGGTGTGGGGTTGGTGTGGGGGGGTGGTGGCGTGTGTAGGGTTAGCGTGTAGTGCGTGCGTGTGGTAGTGGGGGGGGGGGGTGGAAGTATGGTGTGTGGGCGTGTGTTCGTGTGTTTGGGTGGGAGGGGGGGTGTGTTGTATGCAATGATGCCAGTCCAATAAATCCATTGAAGAATGGTGGTGGTTTACTACCGCAAGTGAGGAAAAGTCCCAGGGATAAGTGACAACTGTGAAGGTGTAAATACTACAGGTGAATTGTTTTTACTTTTGCTTTCATACCTTATATTAGTGGGGTTTGTGTCCTAATTAGGGGTTTCAGAACAGTCCGAAGACGTCCATTAAAAGATGAAAATTTGTACATAGAAACACTGGGTTTTTTGGTTGTTTGTTTGTTTTTTGTTTGTTTGGTGTTGTTTTGGTTTTGTGATCAAGTGTACGTGACTGGGTCGGCTATTGAGAACGATTTTCAAGATTTCGGGGCGGCGACAACTTGTGGGGGTGGACAAATGGTGTCCACAAGGCCAATACGGGAAACCAGCGCATAAAAGAGCGGGCAAAGATCACAGGGTTACAAATTCATAACGTAAAAGACATGCGAGAGACACACAGTGTGGTTCAGGCGGATCGCATGGCACACAACTGTGGCACCGGGTGAAAACGGGGGCGGGGGGTGGGGGGTATCATGTACCGGTGGGGTCTCGTTTTTGTGCGGTGTGCCCCTAGTAAAGATTAAGGGTGTGAACACGTCGCTGATTTGGTAGGCATGTTTTTTCCATTGTTGCTCATACTCATGGTGATTGTGTTGGATATTTGACAATCAAGTAGAAAGTGGAGAGGGGGAGCACAAAGCGGTAGAGTTCACAAGAAAGTGTTGTAGGGTTAGGAATGGTCTGTGTGTCGCCCAGGGCCCCCCTCCCTCCACCCCCTTCGCCTTTCAACTCGTGCTCGTCGGACTGGTTCCCTTGGACCAGTGTCCGCGCGCGGTAAACAGCGCTAAGGAATACGGAGCAGCGCCAACAGACATACTGATTAAAGTAGGAAGGTTAGCGGAAGGAATCTGGTGTAAAGGACTCCTCTAGGTTCGTAAGCGCGCAAGATTACCAGGACCCGTTCGGAAGCGAGGTTTGGATGCTGATTACGGTATGGCGTTTACTCACGCTCAATCATGCGCGCCGCGCGCACGCGTGCGCACACACACACACAGCACACACACACCACACACACCACACACACACACACCAAACACCACCACACATGCAGCTTGTTTGTTTATTTGGTATTTACAAAGATGGGGGACTCCAGGCTGGGAGATCGTTTGGGTTCGATTCCCATCAAAGCTCATGTGGATTTTTTTACCCCCGACCGGCTTGGTACCCCGAGTTTCAGCTTGCTACGGGATGAATTGAGAAGGCAGGGACCACACAATGGCGTTTATGCGTCTCTGAGAGTGTGGCTCAAATTTTCTGACCAACACTGCAGGTGTCTGTACCTCTCGGGCCTGGTTGTCGCCCGGGATGTATTTATGAAAGTAAGCGGAAAATAACAGCCCAGTCATGCAGTCTCAGAGCGGAATGGGAAATCCGGAGCATCTCATCTTCATCATCCTCATTCTCATCGATCAGCACATTTAAAAAAAAGTCTCAGATTCTGAACGGCCCTTCATGCCCTGCTCTCATGGTGACCCTCAATTTCGATGTCCTCTCTCCACGTCTGTGGCTTTGGTTTTTGATTCTGTCGGGGTCACCGGTATCGGCGAGTCCATGGGGGCTGTCGTTGGATGGACGTGGTGGCGCCCTCCGGAGAGTTCACTCACGCCGGCTCCGCGACTAAGCAATTATTGTCGTCAGTAGGGGGCTTAGTAGGTGGTGTCCTGCGTATTTGTTATATCATCAAAACAGGCGCCACTGAACACCATTGAAGTGACTCGGCAGCAGTGCAGTGTCTCCTCCGGTGGGTTGCCTCTTGACGACTTGACATTTGACTGTTCCCTGTGGATTGCTGGTGCCGGGGCTGCGGCGGACCGAGCTGTGGCTGTGGACGGGGTGTCGGAATGGGCAGCGTGGGGTGCACTGCCACTGAGGTGACGCAGAAGATGGGACAGGGCAAAACAAAAAAAAAAAGAACGTGAAGATGTTTACTGATTGAATTCACTTTTCGCTTTGACACTTGACTTGGAGGGGGGGGGGGGGGGGGGGGGGAGAGGACACAATGGAGAGAAATCCTATTTTGAATGGAGACTGACCGGTAATGTTTCCTGCATAGTCATTTGATAGTGTTACAGGATTTTTCAATCTTCCACGTCCAACCCGCCCCATTCCGCCCCACCCCACCCCTAATTTTCCCTCCCTCCGCCCTCAACCCCTTACTCCCCCCTGCAAAACCATGCCGTCTTCATTGCGCTAAGCATTAAGGTGAATTCTCTGAAGGTTCGGCATGGCCCATAAGGCTTTCACATAATTCACAACGTTTCGTTTGATTCAACGATCAATATTGACCTTAATCGTTAAAGGCAGAAAACAAAAAACATTCATTCTCACTCTCTCTCTCTCTCTCTCTCCCTCTCTCTCTCTTCTCTCTCCTCTCTCTCTTCTCTCTCTCTCCTCTCTGCGTGGTTGTGCATGCGTGTTTCCAAGCGTGCACGCGCGCGCCGCATGTGTGGTGTGTGTGTGTGTGTGTGTGTGTGTGTGTGTGTGTGTGTGTTTGTTTTGCGTGGTGTGTTGTGTGTGTGTGTGTGTGTGTGTGCGTGTGTGTTGTGTGTGTGTGTGTGTGTGTTGTGTGTGTGTGTTATGTGGCGTGGGTGGGTGCGTATATGTGTGCGTGTGTTGTGTGTGTGTGTGTGTGTGGTGTGTGTGTGTGTGTGTGTGTGTGTGTGTGTGTGTGTGTGTAAGAATGGTGAGGAACTGGAAGGGGGTGGGAGCAAGAACAAGAGGCTGGAGATGGGGAAGGGGTGCCCAGCAAGATTTGTCCGGAAAGAATCTCTGTGGCTTGTGCACGCGTGGTTCAAAAACAAGCGTGGTTGTCCGGCAGATCATGCAAGCATCAACCCGCGAATCAAGAGTGGGTAGACAGACAGGAGGTGGGAGGACTGGACAGGTCCACCGGATGCGTGGGCGGGGTTAGGGTCTGTGAGGCCCATGCCAGTGTTTGGGCCAGGTGAAGATGACATCCATGTCTGTTGTCGTGTCTGTGATCATATCTCTGCATTCCTGTGTGTTGTCATGTCTGTGTTTCTTATTGGCCGTATCTCTGCATTCCTGTGTGTTGTCATGTCTGTGTTCTTATTGGCCATCTCTCTGCATCCCTGTGTGTTGTCGTGTGTTTGTGTTCTTATTGGCCACATCTCTGCATTCCTGTGTGTTGTCATGTCTGTGTTCTTGATGGCCCATATCTCTGTATTCCTGTGTGTTTGTCATGTCTGTGTTCTTGTTGGCCATATCCGTCTGCATTCCTGCGTGTTGTCATGTCTGTGTGTTCTTATTGGCCATATCTCTGCATTCCTGTGTGTATGTCCACACAGGCCTTCTCTGTGATTGATGGCGTGCTTATGGGTTTTTTTTTTTTTTCTTCCTGGTGGAGGTCGTGTCTGTGTGAGGCTATATCTATGTGTTCCCTTGTCTGTGTTGTTTTCCCCATCAGCCACATATTATATTCTAGTCTTCTCTGTGTGTTCTGTTGTCTGGTTTTTCTTTTTTCCCATCAGCCACATATGAATTTTCTCTTTATCGTGTGTTCTGTTGGACCCTGTGGTGGCGTTTCTCTCTGTTTCTCTGTCTGCCATGTCTGGTGTGTCCCACTGTCTGCGTCCCACTGTCTGTGTGCCACTGTCTGTGTCCCACTGTCTGTGTGCCACTGTCTGTGTCCCCCCAGTGTCTGTGTCCCAGTGTCTGTGTCCCACTGTCTGTGTCCCACTGTCTGTGTGCCACCGTCTGTGTCCCACTGTCTGTGTGTCCCACTGTCTGTGTCCCAGGTCTGTGTCCCACTTTCTGTGTCCCAGTGTCTGGGTCCCACTGTGTGTCCCAGGCCCAGTGTCTGTGTGCCACTGTCTGTGTCCCCAGTGTCTGTGTCCCACTGTCTGTGTCCCACTGTCTGTGTCCCAGTGTCTGTGTCCCAGTGTCTGTGTGCCACTGTCTGTGTGCCACTGTCAGTGTCTGTATCCCAGTGTCTGTGTCCCCCAGTGTCTGTATCCCAGTGTCTGTGTCCCACTGTCTGTGTCCCACTGTCTGTGTCCCACTGTCTGTATCCCCAGTAGGTCTGTGTCCCAGTGTCCTGTATCCCACTTTCTGTGTCCCAGTGTCTGTGTCCCACTGTCTGTGTCCCATTGTCTGTGTGCTACTGTCTGTTGTCCCAGTGTCTGTGTCCCAGTGGTCGGTGTCCCAGTGTCTGTGTCCCCACTGTCTGTGTGCCACTGTCTGTGTGCCACTGTCTGTGCCCCAGTGTCTGTGTCCCCAGTGTCTGTGTCCCAGTGTCAGTGTCCCAGTGTCTGTGTGCTACTGTCTGTATCCCAGTGTCTGTGTCCCATTGTTCTGTGTCCCAGTGTCTGTGTCCCATTGTCTGTGTCCCAGTGTCTGTGTCCCAGTTGTCTGTGTCCCAATGTCTGTGTCCCAGTGTCTGGTGTCCCCATTGTCTGTTTCCCAGTGGGTGTCTCCTGTAAGCCATATCTGGGTCTTCTCTTGTCCGTTTCTCGTGGATCATATGTATGTGTGTCCATCTGTTCTGTATTAGCCGACCCTAGCTGTGTGTGTTTCTTATGGTGTGTGGTTTTCCCATTGGCCTCATGTGCTTGCGCACTTTTCTGCGGGGTCTTTTGGACCATATCTGCGGTTTTATTTTTGGTTGTCTTTTTTTTGTTTTGTTTTGTTTTGCTATTGTTGTTTTCCTTGGTTTTTTTGTTGTTGTTGGTTGTTGTTTTTGGTTTTGTTTTGTTGTTGTGTTGTTGTTTTGGTTTTGTTTTTCTCGTCTGCGTGTTTCCGTGGGCCATGTCCTGTGTGTTCGTTTGACTGTTCTTATTGACTGCATATGTCTGTTGTCTTGTCGACCATAACTGTGTGTTCTCTCGTCTGTGTGTTTCCGTCGACTACAATCTGCGTTGTTCTCTTGTCTGTCTGTGTTGTCCGTCGACTGCATCTGTGTGTTCTCTCGTCTGTGTGTTTCCCGTCGACCATCGTTGGGCCACAGTTTTTTGTAAGTATTAATTCTGCATTTCGATAGAAACGACATATTGAAATCGGCTTGAGCTCTCTCGTCCACTTCGGTTATGACATTTTCTCAATGCCGAGAAGAAAACGCAAAGAACAAAGACAACGACAGGTGGTGCAGGAGATGGATCCTGTTGGCGGTACAAATTGACCACCCGCGGACAAATTGTAACGGGTGGTCAATTTGTACCGCAAAAGCTGGTACAATTGATTGACCACCCCCGGCGGGTAATCAATTTGTACCGAGAAGTCACATGTTTTCGAACATTGTGGAACAAATTGTTTACCCTTTAGCACTCAGTTCAGGGCTCAACTTAGAGAGGGTGTGTGTGTGTGTGTGTGTGTGTGTGTGTGGGCATGGGTGTCTTTTGCTAATAGTACCGTTCAAACCACAGGCAATGAATTTTTTGCATGGTGGCTCATTACCACATTGCCTTTCAAATCATATAAAGGCAAAGAACCTGTGTGTTTGGGAACGCCCATATGCGCTCAGCCTGGACTTGTTTCTTCTTTCATAACTTCGTAACCATTGACGCTATGTGCATGAAATTTGGCATGCTGTCTCATTAGCTCAGTGATCAAGGTGTGTGTGTTTGGGGGGGGGGGAGGTGAATAGGTGTGTGTGGGGGGGGGGTTGTTATTGGTAGCTACTCTTGTGTGTCACTGCCTTCACACACACACCAACACACACACACACACACACACACACACACACACACACACACACACACACACACACACACACACACACACACACACACACACACACACACTGTGCACCTTCCTTTTGATGTCGGGCCATTCTTTGATCATCTTGTGTACCACGCGTTTGTCGGTCGGAGCATAAGGTTTGAAAGTTCTGACCGTGAACAGACCAAATTAGTTGTTCGGCGACGGTAGCTTTCACCATTGTATGTCACGAAACTGTTCATTTACGGTAAAGGCGCTGAGCGGTCAGTATGGTTAAACGCAGAGAGTATTCCTGTGTCTCAACAGAAATATTATACAATTCTGCAGCTTTGTGAGGTAAATTTAATGTAAGTATCTAAACGAGACTGCACAACATACAGATCAGTACTGCCAGACATTGGAGAAGGCGAAGAGACCTTCCGTGCAGTGTTTGGACAACTGTTCTTTGGCAAACAGAAAGTATAGCACAGGCATGTGTCCCAAAGTTGGTCTACGCAGAAGAAATCATGTCTTTGACCTAATTGTGTTAGCTACTTATTAAAAATGAAAAAAAAAAATATATATATATATTGGAATGTCATGCACACAGAGAAAAATTATGAAGGAACAAGACAAGAGTGAGTGAGAACGGGAAAAACTAAAAAGAGACTAGAACAGAAATCAAAACGATACAAAACAACAGACAACATGAACCGAGTGTTGCCCTTAAACAGGGGCATGTCCCTCTGCCCACGCATGTCAGGCATGCGCACAAGCAAGCACACAAACACACAGTCGTACACAAACTCTGCTTATCCCCATTTTGAACACGCCTACGACAAAGGACTGAAGGCAGTGATACGCAAGAGCAATTTGTTCCACAATGTTAAAAAATATGTGACTGCTCGGTACAAATTGACCACCCGCCGGGTTGGTCAATTTGTACCAGCTTTTTGCGGTACAAATTGACCACCCGGTACAATTTGTCCGCGGGTGGTCAATTTGTACCGCAACAGGATCCCCTCAAAGACCGGAAGGTGTTCCTTTCCAGTGTTTGTTTCTTTGTCGTTGTGTGTTTTGTGTTCTTGAATACTAGGTTGATTTGCTTTTTGCTTGCTTTTTTTTTTTTTTTTTTTTTTTTTTTTACTTCACTTCTTGTTAATCTTGTGTGATCTAAGAATTCATTTGTACCATTGTACTTGGCTAGCATTTATTTCTGTCAAAGAATGGGGATATCATATATCGAAAGCAAACTTTGTTTTGTCTGCAATAGTCAAACGCGAGGACTGTATAGCGGTAAAGGGGTGATCGCAAAGGGGGGTATCAAGTTATTTTTAACATCATTATATATTATCTGACTGCGTTAAAAATACGATTACGTTGTTTATCAACGAAGGGACACATCTATATTATGTAAGAGTTAAGGACTGCAAATGTTTGAACGATTTATGATACACAGATAATGTTTTATATATCCAAAGAAATCGCAGTATATAAAGGATACAATATGAAAATATACTGATGGTGAAATTTGTTTTCAAACTCTGGATAATACCCACTAAAGAAAGTCAGATTTAGAAACCATGATATACTTTTCAATAATTCACTTGCTAGTTGTTCTTTTTATGTAATATTTATTCAGTCCCGAATCAGCTTGATACATAAACAAACAAATAGATCGTAAGAGATTGTTTTATACACGCCTACTGTACTAAAAAACATATTCGTTGCCTCATAGCGCTGTGTCTTTGTGCACAAACACACACACTTCTGCTATATTGACTTAGATCGAGATGCTAAAGTAACAATAAGCAATAACAGAAAAAAAAAAGACCGGACAACGACAATTTCCGAAGTTAACGACGTCATACCAAGACGAAAATGTCGAGAGACCCCCGCGAGGCGGCAGACAACGGTCGCCATTTTAGACTTTCTGGATCTATGCATTTAAACACAGTGCCACACCAAATATCATAGCTTGTTTTGATTCGACGTAAAATATAGCACTGCGGGTCATTTCCGCAGTAATGTAACAACGTCACTATTTTTGGAGTGACTTATCGAGTGAATATGTTCCATTCTCATATTTTTCGAGCGTAGTCTACAACAAGTATTAATTGTTACATTTTTCGTACATTGAGCATGAAAAGTTTAGCAGATTCTTACATTTTTTTTTTGTGGAGAGAATGCTGTAATGCTTCTATTATTCAAATAGACGACAAAATGTAAAAGGCTGTCGTTAACTGTACTATAAAAATGCTGCCGAAGAGTCAAAATAGACGAAAATAATTATAATTCATTACACATCTACAGCAAACAGATTTCAGTCCGAATATTCTTATCACGGTTAGCAGCTTTCGATCAAGAAAATCCTGAAGAAAGTAGATTCCACGGAGAGTAGAACATTGTTCATCCATTCCAGCGCAAAAATGTCACTATCCTTAGAATTTTCGTTTACGATGTACAAAAATTGTAACAATTGCTACAGTTTTCGTTCAGACGACTGCACTGTTACATTCTGCCTGGAGATTGCTGCCATTGTTACATTTTTTTTTAATCATTGGCATCTCTTCAACATAGGCCGGCTTTCTTTACAGAAGACTGAGCCGATTCAATGGTCGACCACATTGGAGTGGGTCTAGTAGCTTTCACGAGAGATGCGATAGCGTCAAATTTCTACTACGATCCATAGCGAATGTCTGACTCAATACTTGGCAACAGACATACAGTACAGATCTAAAATCACATTGATATCGGGTCTAGTCCTTGACAAGAGACATGCAGTAAAAGTCTCAGATCTAGTGAATGTATCGGACTCCATACTTGCAAGAGCGATGCAATAAGCATTTAAAGTCACAGTATTTATCAGGTTCAACACTCGGCAAGAGACGTGCAAGATAAATAGATAAGTAGATAGACAGACATACAGATAGATAGACAGTTCATAGTGAATAGCAGGCCAGTACTTGTAGCAAGAGACAACCAATAACGATCTAACGTCGTCGTGAATATCAGGCCTAATACTCGGCAAGAACTAGAGACATACAGTACAAGACCTAAGATTTCAGTGTCCTTGAATATCGTTGTATGTGTATGTTTTCACGTGTGCAGACTCTATTATACAATAAATAACTCCCGTGTCAACAATAACTCCTGTTGGATGAATCAGTCCTTAACCCGTTCGTAACCAGGTCTACTTTCATCCAACGTTTCCCACCATCAGTGTTTTTCTGTCATTCACAGCAAACGCCTAAAAACTTCATTAAGTTTTTTTTTTTTAATCAAATTTCTCACTGATCTCAGGGAAAAAAGAAGGAATGCGGTTTGGGTTTAAATTTACAAAGAGTTTTTCGTTGTGTTTCTAGCAACCGTTAAATTCTGTCAGCCCTACAGTACCATAGTTTGGACTGGTACAGAAATAGAACATGGGTGTTGAACTTTGATATGGCATTTTTGCTACAATGGCCACCAAAGGGTTAACTGACGCCATTCTGCTGCTCTTGCCAGTGCCAAGCGCTTCATGCAGCGACTTCTGGAGACTCGGGCACCAACTGCAAAAGAAATATTTGTTTCATTGTTGTATCTTCCTTTGTCTGACATATACCAAGGTTTTTAAGGTCTAAATGAACGTTGTAGAATTCGATGAAATCATTTGTAAACAATTCATCTTTAGCATCCTTCAGTTTCTGTTAATCATATTGGCTCATGCTTTCTAAAGTGTTAATCGCATTATACACAGATAATGACATTATCTTAATAACATTATTCATGTAGATTATATACCACATTCATTATAGACCATGACTTATTTAGATTTCTGCAGTGTCTAATACGTAAGATAATAAAATTGTCGTCCATTATACAACAATAACGCATATTTACATGTAAATCTGTTCGTTTTGTGACAAATGCTGGGTCAAAAACTATTCTTTTACATCCCCCCTCCCCTCCCCTT
>JADBJO010027555.1:0-5000 GCA_016801955.1 Conus betulinus
CCATCTTGTCTCAGATCCCTTGACATCTTACTTTCTTGTTTGGGTTTAGTGGTCATCACATTCTCTCTCTCTCTCTCTCTCTCTCTCTCTCTCCTCCTCTCTCTCTCTCTCTCTCTCACCTCTCTCTCCTCTCTCCTTTCAAGGAATTTGTTTATGATCTCCATCCCTTTCTTACCCCTTTTTTCCCTTCAAAAAAGAGAAAAATTCCTCATGTTGATCATAATCATATCTAGCTCCATTCGATTCCAAGAATGGAAGCGGAAGGAAGGTAGAACCTCTGTCGTGGTTGAACACGCGCTCTCAGCTCGATTCCATCCCGTAGTGTTGGTCAGTTGGCAGCGGAACTGCATTGTAGTGTTGGTCAGATGGCAGCAGTATTGTACTGTAGTGTCGGTCAGCTGGCAGCAGAACTGTATTGTAGTGTCGGTCAGTTGGCAGCAGATCTGTATTGTAGTGTCGATCAGTTGGTAGCAGAACTGTATTGTAGTGTCGGTCAGTTGGCAGCAGAACTGTATTGTAAATGGTCTCCTGGCACACGCCACCTCACCCAGTTCTGTTAAAATCGTTTGGTACTTTGGTGTGGATTTTTATCGCCCAACAACCGAAAAATAACAACAAAAACAACAACAACAACAACAACAGCAACAACAACAAAATTAACAACATAAGTGTCTCCCAACCATGCTTTCATAGCCACTGCCATTGTAGAAAACAACAACAACCACAACAACAACATCATCATCACCATCATCATCATCATCATCAAGAAAAGAGAAAAGGAGGAGGGGCAGGAGGAGAGGACGAGAAGAAGAAGAAGAAGAAGAAGAAGAAAAATGAGAACAATGAGAACAATGATAGTAATAACAGCAAAACAACACAACAATAGGCCACACTCGGAGCACTGATAATGGAATCTTGAAGTTTTATTTCAAGGAATCAAGTTGAAACATAGTTGTTGTTGTTGTTTTTGTTGTTGTAGTTTGTTGTTTGTTTTCAAAAACTGGCAAAGAATTGTTCAATATGGTACACCGCTGATCGCTGCGCCAGGCGCCAGACAAACACTTGTGCATACACACATTGTCCATTGTACACCTCCATAACGAAAGTATTTAACACTTATGTCTGCTTTGCTTTGCCCCCTCCCCCCTTCCCTTCTTTCCTTCACCCCACCCTACACCCTCTCTTCCTATCGAAGTCACATTCAGATAATTTAACCCATCCCATTTGTTGTTTTTTTTTTTTTTTTTTTTCTTTATTGCCTCGTACTATTTCATGACAGCGATATCTGAGTAATCAACGAAAAGAAAACATCCTCCCCATATATATATCTTATATATTAGATATAATATAATATATATATATATATATAATGAACAATAACGTCCAAGGATCAGTACCAGAGCACCATTCCAGCAACTTACAGAGCAGCTAGGTATGCAATGACTGCAAGAATATTGAATTATAATCTGAGACCTAAGAGCAAGCTTTGTTTATAATTATATATATATAATATATATATATATAATATATATATATAATGGAATTTTTATATAAACATATCTCATTATTCACTGGAATTTTTTAAAAAAGTCTCACTTCACTAGTTTCTTTACTATGAAAGCGAAAGTCGTCGCCATAGAAAAAGAAAACGGGACTACGGATGTCTGTTGCGGAATTGACGTCATCGGAATGGAGGAGTGAAGGGAGGTAACTGAGCCCAGCGAGCAGCCGACGCTAGCGAAGGAGAGAAGTTGGAGGAGCAGTGACGTAGAACGGGGGTTGGATGAGGATTTGGCGTAGTTGTCATCTCCCAGTGGGTACTCTCCATCCCGTAATCCCCACTGTTACTCTGCCAAGACAGAAGCCCACCGCGTCAAGGACTCTCAAAAGGGGTCGGGAAGATTCACATTTTTTCATTTCTTTCTTTCTTTCTTTCTTTCTTTTGTTTTCGTTTCAAAATGGAGCGACTGATGCAGAGAACGAAGCAAATTTTCAAAGAGAGGGGGTTAGTACCGCCAAGGACATTGACAAACAAAGCACAGGACAAGACACGATGCATTTCGACCTCTTGGGTCTTCTTCAAGCAAACAAATAGATCACATTTAACATTTAGGGACAGTACAAACAAAGACCGAAAAGCGAGACTTGTCTGATGTCCATGTGGAGAATGGCCGCCAGAAGGAAATGACAGAGAGGATTATTGGAAAGGAAAAGGAGTGTGTGTGTGTTGTGTGGGGGGGGGGGGGGGTGCGTGGAGGGAGGGGATGGAGGAGTGAGGCCATAGGGGTTGTGTAGTTTTTTTAGTGGGGTTGTGTGGTATATGTGACGGTTTGTGGTTAAGATGGTTGATGATAATGCTCCGAGGGGGGTGGTGGGTTGGAGGTGAGGGTTGATATATATATATATATATGATTATATATATAATCTATATAATATATACCTTAGTGTTGCCAGGGTGACCAAAATGATCAATAACCAGAGGCACATCACTATTACAATGCGTACATAAACCAACAAGGTTATGTAATAATCAGTCCACATCCTTACCAATAGACTGAGTTAGACATGCAATGGGGGATTAACAGCTTTATGCAGGAACGTACACATGCCCACCGTGGCACAGAGTAACGGGATTTGTTAAGGCATTTTGTATTGAAAAGGAACAAAAATAAAACAAAAAGCAGAAAAGAAAAAAGATTATGAAAGCTATAACTTTTCAGCAGGTTAGTATTCGCTGACATTGAAGGATTAAAAAAAAGACTAATTTACCTGGAAGATCGGAGACTCTTAAAGCTGATGAAGGCACATTATATCCTATGGTATATATATATATATATATATATATATATATATATATATATATATATTTGTTATTATAAATTTGGTAGGATAAAAGGAAGTTTTTTATCATACCATTTTTACAGAGGTGTTTATCTCCCACAAGGGGTTGAGCACCTTAAGATTTTTATTAGGCGTTTTAGCAGTATTTAATATAATATTATATATATATTATATATACTATTTCCCATCTTCTTCTCCTCCGTATGCAAAAAAGAAAAACGTAATTGAAAACTATACCACGTTTGGGACAGATGAAGGAAAAATCAGAAAAAAGAGCATCATAAATGCATTGAAAACACATATGCAAGCACAAAAGAGAGACCTACATAGCACCATAATCATATTGATGGTATCTTCAAGTATCAAGAAGCATTTTTTGTTATGAACACGCAGACTGGATTATATAGTCTTAACTGGCTCGGATTTTTTTTATTTCCTTTTCTTGTTAATATTGTTTGATGAAGCTTAGAAATGTATGTTTACATTCCTTCACTTTCAATTAATTCTTTATACTTATGCCTGTCAGTGTTAAACTTACCACGTTAAAGTAAACTATAAGCGATGTATTTTTCTACTTTTATACCTACCTATTCGGATGTGACTATATAGTAATGGAATCTTCTAAAGACGGATTGAACAGACCTGCGATGCAATGAATTAGGCCAGTTCTAAAACAGTTTGCAGTGTATGCCGTCCATGTCATGTTTGATGTTGTACTTTTTTAAAAGTAATCTTAGGAGGAAGGTGGAAGAACAGAAACGCCGGGATGGGGAATGGGGTGGAGATGGGTAGATAGTGTTTATTTTTCACCTGAAGATAAATCACACTGATTATAGTCCAGCCACCACTTAGGCTAAATCTGGGGCTGGAAAAAAAAGAACTGTATACAACTCACGAGCTTAGGACTAAACTACAAATTCCAGTCAACTCATCAATAATTGACCGTTCGAAAATTCGAACTCTGTTCAGTTGATATAGTCAGAAACTAACGCCCTGGTCACACTGGACCGAATCGCTCGCTCAAGAGCAAGAACTGGAGGTAGTTCTCGCTCAAGCTCTTTCACTTTCCTGGTCACTTGGTGGTCACACCAGGCGAATTGAAAGAACACAGAACAACAGGTGCGTGGACGAGCTTTGTGGCCCATTTGCAAGGAAGTTGACTTAACTGGATGAATCACAGTCTCCCCAAGATGATTGTGATGTTCGTCAATAAAAGAGACAGAAATCAAGAACAGACAAAGTTTACACGATCCATTTTTTTCACAGTTCTGCATCTTTCCTTCTAAAATCGACTTAAACTCAATAAAAAAAATAAAAGCCAGATGAACTTTGCCTTGAAAAAGGACAGGACACGTTGTCCGCATGGAGGACAGCAGAATTCCAATATTGCTGCTCTATGGACAACTGAAGGAAGGACAACGTGACCAAGGAAAGCCTCTAAAGAGATACAAAGACCTTGAAGGCCAATCTCAGATCCTGCAACATCGACACTGCTTCCTGCGAAGATGTCGCCCTTGACAGGAGACAGTGGCAGCAGCGGTGTACCCAGGGCACAAAGACATTTGAATGCAACAGGAAACCGCCATGCGGAAAAGAGGAATCGGAAAAACGGGGCCCATCCTTGCAGGACTCCATGCCATGCAGCGTCTGTGGACGACGTTTGTGCCTCAGGAATTGGTCTTCGTTCCCAAATAAGGATTCACATCAGCAGATGACCTGCCTGCCTACTCGTCCGTCGGACACAACTAGAGAATCCACCATCACTATGAGCGAGCGACTCGGCTTGTATAAACAGGGGCTTTACTGTCGGAGGATATAGATAAGCACTGACGTACTTTTTTTACATCCAGTCCTCGCCCTGAGTAGGGACTACAACATGCAGTGAAATGAAATAATGTAAGAAAGCAAACAAGCAAACAAGGCGGTCATGCAATCATAATGGAACATCAAGTGAAAATAGAAGAGAAATGAACAAACAAAAAAAATAAAATAATAATAACATAAACAATATAAACAAACAAACAAAAATTAAATAAATAAAAATGAAAATAACAATAATGAAGGGGAAGGAGAGAGTGGGGTGGAAGGTGGGCTGAGCTTGGAAATATCTGGAAATGTACTACAACGTACAAAAATTAGCACGTGCGTGCCACGTGCGT
>JADBJO010027555.1:10000-21194 GCA_016801955.1 Conus betulinus
AGTCATCCCCATACCACCCTCACAACCTCACCATCTGTGACATCATCCAAAGGATCTTTCACATCATCCAGAATGGCCCGGACCTGGGACGGGTTTTTTCAGAACCTCCCCCTGATAGCGTTCCAGAGAGAGAACAACCTCAGCAACTTGCTTGTGAGGGCCAGAATCAGCCACCAGAGTGGTGATCCTGCTCCCCCAGAATGTAGACAGTGCGGCGAGGCCAGGTGCAAGACCTGTGCATACATTAACGCCTCCGCAACCTTTGTGGGCCCACAGGGCCAGCTCACCCTTTGGTCAAATTACACCTGCAAGTCAACAGACGTAGTGTACATATTGACCTGCACTCTATGCCACCAGCTCTATGTGGGTGAGACCTGCCGGACACTGAATGTGATGATGCACAGAGCATCTTCGCTCAATGCGGCTGAACTACAGTGGCCTGACAGACTAACACTTCAATAGCCCATTGCACAGCTACACTCACGCAAAGGTGGCAGCTGTATGACAGAACCCAGGCGACAGAGCATACTGCAAGCACATAGAATCCCACGTGATCAGCCGCTTGGGAACCATCTGGCCTGCAGTCATCAACACCAGACTGATGGACCCTTAGTGGCCCTGGGGCCTCTCTCTCTTTTTGATCCCCTCTCTTTTCACTGCGTCTGTCCCCATGTTGCCCACCTTCACACACACACACACACACACACACACACACACACACACACACACAACGCACGCACGCCACGCGCGCGCGTACACACACACACACACACACACACACACACTCACACCACTCTCTCTCTCTCTCTCTCTTCTCTCTCTCTCTCTTCCCCCCTCTCTCTCTCTTCTCTCTCTCTTTCTCTCCCCCCCCCCCTTTCGTCCTCTCTCCCCTCCCCTCTTTTTTCCCTCTCTCCCTCTTCTTTTCTATCTCCCTCTCTCTCTCCCTCCCCTTTTTTTTTCCCTCCCATGTCACACACACACACACACACACAACACACACCACACACACACACATACACACACGCGCGCGCGCGCACACTCACACACGCGCGCGCGCGCGCGCGCACGGTGTGCGCACGCACGCACGCACGCACACACACACACACACACACACACACACACACACTGTTACACCTTTTCATCTTTACATAAACCACAACCCTCCTTTTTCCCCTCCCTTTTCCCACCGCCAGCCCCCCCCTTGCCCCCCCCCCCCTTTTTTTTTTTTTAAAGTAACTGTTCATCCATCCCTTTCGCCTTGTAAATAATGCTCATCTTCTTTCTCTTCTTTGCCTTTTCCTTTTTTTTTTCTTCTTTATTTTTTTTTTTTTTTTTTTTTTTTTTTTTTTTTAGTTTTGCCTCTGTCTTAGTTTTGCTCTCTTCTCCTCCTCATTCGTTTCTTTTTTCTCCCCATGAAGAAAGCCCCAGGACCCGAAACGTCGGAAGACAAAATCTCACCAAAAGGACCAGCTACCACATTCAGGTCAGTTTGACCCCTTTTCCCTCTTGTTTAAGATACTTGTCGAGTTGGTTTGAAATGTTCATTTGAATTTTCTTTTCATCATTGTGTCACTTTCATCCGTGTGCGCGCGCGCGCGCGCGCGCGTGTGTATGTGTGTGTGTGTGAGTGTGAGTGTGCGCGCGCGTGCGCGTGCGTGTGTGCGTGCGTGCGTGCATGTGCGTGTGTGTGAAATAGAGGAGCCTTGTATAATAACAGATTTTTCTGGCATCTACATTGTCAAATGTAATACGTTTAGGCGTAGTAATCATAGAAACCGCCTGCAGAGACTGGAAGACGATATGGTATTGGAAGACATAAATGCTTATTACAAAACTGTTATATGAGTCGTATTAGTGGTGAACTCACTTTATATTTGAGGGCCCGAAATGGAATACTTTCACAACAGTATTTTTCATTCTCATTATCGCGATAACGGATACGTATATCACTTTTGTAAAATGACTGAAGGAAAAAGGTACTCTTACAGTTTTGAAATGTTTCTGGGAAGAGGTAGAGTCGTATAAACTCCTCCTCTGTATGTACGTAAGGAATACATACGTTTGTATATGCGCATGTGCATTCAACACCATACCAGGAAATGGTTTCTGCTATTTCATCATAATTTGTTTATTTTGCCATCGTCTGCTCCACCCCCCCTTTCCACCCCCACCTCTCTCTCCTCTCTCTCTCTCCGCCTTCTCTCCTCCCTCCCTCCTCCTCCTCCTCTCTCTCCTCTCTCTGAGTGTATGTGTGTGAGCGAGAGACAAAGAGATTGAGATACAGAGAGAGTATAGAATAGACAAATACAGAGCAAGAGAGAGAGAGAGAGAGAGAGAGAGAGAGACAGACAGAGACGACAGACATACAGATCAGACAGACAGACAGACAGGACAAGACAGACAGGCAGAGAGCGAGAGGGTCGGGGGGGTGGGGGGGGGGAAGGAAAATCGGAAGAAGACAAGGTATCAAAGACCAGCCATTCGAATAAGAGAGAGAGAGAGAGAGAGAGAGAGCTAGAGAGAGAGAGAGAGAGATAGATAGAGAGAGATTAAGAGTAAAATCGATATTTGTCATTTGTATTAAACTAAGTGACTGGTTTTTGATTTATATGGGTCTACCGGCGTTCCAGAATTTACCTTTCTTTTTCTTCCTCTTCCGCTAATTCAGAGATGTCCACATAAAATTACCATACACACCCCACTTCTTAATCGGTCCCTACCGGATGGATCTGCTTTTTTTTCCTCTGGAATTTTCCCTTTGAGGGTCTACACGGAGTTGTCGGTTGGTACGTTTGTGTCGATGAAGAGTATTAAAGACGGCAAGGCACTTCTTTCAGGTTTCTTCGTAATCCTCGTTTTCCACTTTTTTTTTTTTTCTTTTTTTTTTTTTTTTTTTTGAAAAATTTTTCTCGTCATTTTCCCTCAACTGGATATGTTCTTCGTTGTGATTCTCTTCCTGTTCCTTGGTTCCTCCTCTTTTCTCTTCTTTCATCATCATCATCATCATCATCATCATCATCATCATCATTCTTCTTCTTCTTCTCTTCTTCTTCTTCTCTTCTTCTTCTTTCTTCTTCTTCTTCTTCTTTTCTTTTTCATTCTCCGTCTTTCGTTCTTCTTCTACACTCTTTTTTCTTGTTTCTTCATCTTGTGCTCTCCTCCTTGTTCCTTCTTGTTCGTTTCTTCGCTCTCTTCGCTCTCCTGTCCTGGATTATTCTTGATGCATTTTGAAACATTATTTCTGTCCTGTTCTAACCAAATTTTTACTTTTTTTTTTTTTTTTAATTTCTTAAAAGTTTTTTTTTTTTTTTTTTCGTTTCTTTTTCTTACTTTTTTTTTGTACTGCCGCTGTGTTAACGCACAATTATGTTAGCTTGTCCACTTTTAAACATTCCTTTTTTTTTGTTTATTTGTAATTTCTTCCTTCTTTTGTTCGTCTTTTTTTTTTTCTTTCTTTTCCCACTCTGCTGGTCTCCTCTCTCTCTCTCTCATCCTCTCTCTCTCTCTCTCTCTCTCTCTCTGTGTGTGTGTGTGTGTGTGTGTGTGTGTGTGTGCGTGCGCGCGTGGCGTGCGTGTGCGTGTGTGTGTGTGTGCGTGCGTGTGTGTGTGTGCACTTTGTTTCTAATCATAGAAATGAATTACAGTAACAAGATAAGTATTCGTGCATGGACATTCTAGGCCAGCTGTGGTTTACTCAACAACACGCATGATTTCCTTCCCTTCTTCCGTTTCTTACACGCCGCTACCACCACCAACAACATTAACAACAACAATAAAATTACCACCACCGCCACCACACAACGTCTTCACCACCAATGCACTTCACCTGGGTCGGCCAACAATGGCAAAGTATAGATTGAGTTCCCTGACGTAATTCATCAGTTCCTCGCGACTGTGAAAAACCCGCGGGCCTCGCAGGGGATCACTGATCGTACACGTCACTTCCGCCACCACAAGGGAGATGACTAACAAGGCAGACAGCTGAGCTTTCTGCATCTTGAGTGTTTTCTGGAGAAAAAAAAGGAAAGCGGAGATTAACGAAACGAAACGAATTACAAAAGGAGCAGATAAATGAATTTACTGATATGTAGAGGGATAGACGAATGAACATTGATTCGGTATACAAGTAAAGACACAATTAAAAGGATAGTGTACGAGCAAATCCATGGTCGAATAAGTACATAAAAAAGAAAGAAAGGAGGAAAGCGAACAAGTATGTTTTAGTAGTAGTAGTAGTAGTAGTAGTAGTAGTAGTAGTAGCAGTACCAGGAGCCACAGCCAAAGCAGCAGCAGCAACAGCAGCAGCAGCAGTAGTAGTAATAGTAATAGTAGTAGTAGTAGTAGCAGTAGGAGTAGTAGTAGTAGTGGTACCACCAGGAGCAGCCGAAGTTGTAATAGTAGTAGCAGCAATAGCAGCAGCAGCAACAGCAGCAGCAGCAGCAGCAGCAGCAGTAGTAGTAGTAGTAGTAGCAGTAGCAGTAGTAGTAGTAGCAGTAGTAGTAGTAACAGCAGCAGCAGCAGCAGCAGCAGTAGTAGTAGTAGTAGTGGCAGCAGCGTCAGCAGCAGCAGCAGCAGCAGCAGTAGCAGAAAGAGTATTGTAAAACAGCAACAGCAGCAGCAGCAGCAGCAACAACAACAACAACAGCAGGAAAGTGGAAGTAGCAGATATATTAGTAATACAGCGGTAGCAGTAGTTGAATCATAAATGTTAATAATTGCAGGACAATTAGCAGCAGCAGCAGCAGCAACAGTAGTAGTGGTCAAGGCAGAAGTACTAGCAAACAGCAGTACAAGTAGCAGCAGTAGTAGTAGCAGCAGCAGCAGCAGTACTATGAGTCGCTTTCAGTTTGATAAAATCGACACAATCGCCAATGTCTTGTCAATCTCTCTCTCTCTCTCTCTCTCTCTCTCTCTCTCTCTCTCTCTCTCTCCCCTCTCTCTCTCTCTCTCTCTTTTCACTGTGTCCCATCATTTTCTAGTGTGATGTCTATCTTTTAACTCACGTTGCTTTGCATGATGTGATATTAGTTTTCCGGCGGTTAAGAAGGGACATAAAGACATGTAGGTAAGCACTTGCAACTTTCCTATATACACAACACCAACAACAACAACAACAACATCAACACAACAACAACATCAACAACAACAGCCAGACAAACCACCGCCAGCACCACAGCTACCACCACCACCACCGCCAACAACAAAGACAGCTGCAAGAACAACAACAGCAACTCGGAAAATGTTGTGAATGATGTACCCACCGGTGGCAAAGCAACTCCGAACCCAAACGAATGTACCCATTTGCGTGTAACAGACAATCAGTAGCAGCAGCAACTAAAACAACAACCCCAAAAAACACAATGATAACGCTAAAATAAAACAAAAACAAACCAAAGCTATACGCATTTAAAACACCTAGAAGATGAGGAGAGAGGGAGGGAGAACGAGAGGAAGAAGAGAACGGGAGAAGGAGAGAGGAGCCGCACAAGAGATGAGAGTCGCGGCGAGGGGAGAGTGGGAAGCGGAGGAAGAGAGAGAGATGGAGAAGACTGAGGAGGGGGGAGGGGAGAAAGAGAAGAGGGAGACGAGAGAGAAGAGAGAGCGGGGGAATGGGAGAGATGGAGAGAGAAAAGAGAGGAGAGGGAGGAGAGGAGAAGGGGAGAGGGAGAGAGGAGAGGAGAGGCGAGGATGAAGGAGAGTGGGGAGACGAGGAAGGAGGAGGGGAGAGACAGGAGAGGAGAGGAGACGGGGGAGGAGATGAGAGAGGAGAGAGAGAAGAGAGGGAGAGAGACCCGAGGATGAGAGAGAAAATGGAGAAGAGAGAGTGAGAGGAGAGGGAGACGAGGGGGAGAGAGGGGAGAGAGAGCGAGATCGCGAGAGAGGGGGGGGACGCGAGAGAGAGCGAGGAAGGGGGAGCGGGAGGAGAGGGGGAGAGATGAGAGAGTGCGAGGTGGGAGAGAGAGAGAGAGAGAGAGGAGGGCGTCACCGAGGGGGATAGGGGAGAGAGAGAGAGATGAGACACCCCCACAAAACGCGAATGAGAGGAGAACGAGGGAGGGAGGAGAGGAGAGAGGGGAGGAGGAGGAGAGAGAGGAGAGAGAATCGAGGTGAGGGAGAGGGAAGAATAGAGACCAGAGACGACAAGGAGCGAGTGGAGAGCGCGAAGAGGAGGGGAGAGAGGGAGAGCGGAGAGACGAGAGGAAGAGGAAGACGGGAGGAGGAGTACGGGAGGAGAGAGAGGAGACGGGGAGAGAGGAGGAGGGGAGTGAAGGGAGAGAGAGAGAGGGGGAGGAGGAGACGGAGGAGAGAGAGAGAGAGAGAGAGGAGAGAGAGAGAAGGGGGAGAGGGAGAAGCGACGGAGGAGGAAGAGAATGAGAGGGGATGAGAGAGAGAGAGAGTGAAGAGGAGAGAGGGGAGAGATAGAGGGGTTGAGGTGGAGGGAGGGGGGAGAGATCGCGGGAAGGAGGAGAAGAAGAGAGAGAGGAGCGGAGGAGGGGCGAGAGAGAGAGAGCGAGAGGAGAGAGGGGAGAGAGGAGTGCGGAGCGGGAGACGAGAGGGAGGAGGGGATGAGGAGAGGGAGGAGAGGAGAGAGGGGAGAGGAGAGGAGATGGAGAGAGGAGGAGGAGAGAGAGACGTGAGAGTGAGAGGAGATGAGGGAGGAGAGGGGAGAGAGGGAGAGTAGGCGAGAGAGGGGAGGAGAGCGAGGGAGAGAGGGAGAGGAGAGAGGTGAGGAGGAGAAGAGAGGAGGAGAGTGCAGGAGGGGGAGAGGAGAGAGAGAGAGGGGAGGAGTGATGAGAGGGGGAGGAGAGGAGAGGAGGAGAGAGGAGGGAGGAGGAGGAGAGAGGAGAGAGGAGAGGCAGGAGATGGAGTGAGAGGGAGAGGAGGAGAGAGGAGTGAGAGAGGAGAGGAGAGAGAGGAGAGGAGGTGAGAGAGAGGGGTGAGGGCGAGGAGGAGAGAGAGAGGTGAGAGAGGTGGGGAGGGAGAGGGAGAGAAGGAGGAGGAGGGACGGAGAAGCGGAGAACGGCCGCAGGGGAGAGAGGAGATGGAGGGAGGGAGAGGGAGAGGGGGAGCGAAAACGGAAGGGAGAAAGAAAAAAGAGGAGGAAAGGAAGGGAAGAGGAGGAAAAAGAGAAAGAAGAAAGAAGAAAAGCTTCCACCGGAAAGTGCCAGTGGGATCTTGAGTTCCGTCCTCGACTGCAGGACGAGAGAGCGAGAGGTTGCGGAGGCCCCCCGAGCACCGAGATCGTAGATTCGATTTGACCGCACCCGGGACGAGAGATAAGAGAGACGAGAGAGAACCCCCGAGTACAAGAAAAGAGAGACAGAGACGAGAGGTGACGATGACCAGAACGCTGTAGAGATTGAAGATGACGAACGACAGATCAGAAGAAGAGAGGAAGACGCAGCCCCCACAACAGCATATGCAACAACAATTAACATACCAACACTACAACCAACCACGACAAAAACATACATTGTCACAAGACATACCTGCATGATTGCACGTTGGCGGCCTGAGAGAAGTTCCGTGATCGACTGCCTCTGAAGGAGAGAAGGAGAGACGCATAGAGAGATGATTGAGCATTGACGAGATTGAGACCCGATGGACGATCCCTTTCCGATTGGAGAGAGAGAGACTAGTCCCCCGAGAATTCAAGAGAGTATGTCAATTCAGAGAACTAAGATCAGGCAATACAAAAACGTATTTGTTTTAGAACGAAAGGCAAATGCGTCATTCATTCAGGGAATGAATTATAAAATGGATTTAGAGAAAAGGAAAGACAAATTTTTATTTGAGGGGACGTTGTATCAAATTGATTCAGAAGAAAAAAGCATGGCGTCCCTATTCAAGGTAGATAATTCCGTCGCAAAGGCATGCTTGCTCATGGGGATGATCTAATCAATTGGATTTAGAAAAAAAAATCAAAGATGTTACTTATTCACGGAGGTAATTCTTCATATGGATTTAGAAAAAAAACAAAAGCGCCGCCTATCCGAGGGGAGATTCTTATTCTGCCAAATGGATTTGAGAAGAAAAAGCAAAGGTTTTGCTAATTTAAGAGGAAAATTGTAACCAGAAAGATTTAGAAGAAAAACAAGCACATCAGTTATTCAAGCGGATAGATTTGCCAAATGGGTTTAGACCCAAAAACAAAGGCGTTGTTTATTCAAGGGGGACACATCTTATCAAACAATAGAAGAAAAAAAAGGATCTACGAACGTCCTGCCTAGAATCATGATATTATGAGAGTTTTCTTTGTTGTGTGTGTGTGTGTGTGGTGTGTGTGTGTGAGACGAAGAGAGAGAGAGAGAGTGGAGAGGAGATGAGAGAGAGAGAGAGGAGAGGGAGAAATCTCGAGGAGAGAGAGAGAGAAAGAGAGAGAATGTGTGTGTGTGTGTGCTTGTGTGTGTGTGTGTGTGTGTGTGTGGTGTGTGTGCAAGTGGGTGTGTGAGGCGCATGCGCGTGAGAGTGCATGTGTTTGTGTGTGGGTGTGGTGTTTTGGTTGTGTGTGTGTGTGTGTGTGTTGTGTGTGGTGTGTGGTGTGTGGTGTGCATGCGCGCTGGGGTGCATGTGGGTGGTGTGTGTGTGTGTGGTGTGTGTGTGTGTGCGTGTGTGTGGTGTGTGTGTGTGTGTGCATGCCGCGTGAGGGTGCATGTGTGTGTGGTGTGTGTGTGTGTGTGTGTGTGTTTGTTTGTGTTGTGTGTGTTGGGTGTGTGGGTGTGTGTGGTGTGTGTGTGTGTGCGTGCGTGGTGTGGTTTGTGTGTGGTGTGTGTGTGTGTGGTTGTGTGTGTGTGTGTGTGTCGTGTGTGTGTGTGTGTGAGCGCATGTGCGCGTGTGACTACATGTGTGGCTGAGTTCTCCTGTGTGTGTGTGCGTGTGAGCAAACATGTTTCGCATGCACCACACACACACACACACACACAACCACACACACACCGTTTTGTGTAACGTGTGTGTGTGTGTGTGTTGTGTGCCGTGGTGTGTGTGCTGTGTGGTGTGACAGCGCGCGCGCGCGCGCGCGTGCTCTGTGTGTGTGTGTGTGTGTGTGTGTGGGTGTGTGTGTGTTCGTGTGTGTGTGTAATTCTGAATATGAAATCCATTCCCCCTCCCCTCCTTTCATTTTTGATCACACGACCAAAGGCGCTACAGATTGTTTAGTTAAGTTTTGTGCATCTATCGTCGAAGTCCCCACTCAAGATTTCACTCGTAGCAAAGAACAGCTGTCACCATTCTCCTAAAATGTATGTGCCAACACAGGTGACGGTATGCCGGCGTGCGTCTCCAACAGATATTGTTCTTGATCACAATGTCGACGGTACGATCCTTCAGATTGTGAAGATGACAATGGGGAGCGCTGTGACAGATAGACAGCTAGGTAGATAGATAATGTTGCTTATAGCCCAGCCGAACTGCCAAGGGCCATATCAGAGCTGAGCACTGCGAGGCTGTGTGCCTTGGTGATGTAGTAAGAGAAACACATCGTTCACATGCTTGACTCATGTCCTTGTAAGATTCCTTTCTGCAGTTGACCCTGATGGTGTACATACTGTATTTTAAGAGAGTTCAAAGTTTCCGCATGGAATAAAATAAGATAAGAGAAAAAAATGAGATAGATAGGATAAAACAAGACGAGATAGGATAAGATAAGATATAGATTTAAAATGGGGGGGTGTTAGGTTTTTTGTTCAAGTATGGATTTCTCGTCCCCTGCAATGCTTGACATTTCACAAAAAAAAGGAGGAGCCTTCTACCACTGCTGTCTAGCTCCCTCCTTTCTGCCACTTGCTCCTCTCTCTTTCCATCTCTTCACTATCGCCTCTCTCTATCATTCTCATGAAACACACACACACACGCTTCACACACACACACACCCACACAACACACACACATACACACACACGCGCGCGCGCGCGCGCGCACACACTACACACACGTACCCAAACAAAAATGTGGACACACACACCCACACACACACACGGCCCCCCCGCCCCCCCCCCCCCCCCCCCCCCGCCCCCCCCCCCCCCCCCCCCCCCCCCCCCCCCCCCCCGCGCGCGTACATGCGCATGAGGACATGTAGGTAGGTGTGTGTGTGTGGTGTGTGTGGTGTGTGTGTGTGTGCCTTTATGCACACACACCATCCTACCAATAAATCTGCCTCCTCACGTGTATGCTAACGTCCCATGAGGTCCTATATTGTACAGCGTATAAATATATGATACAGACAGGGGGTTTGTACTGAAATTCATAACAAACAATGCCAGTACCACAACTACTATTACTAACAACACAACCATAGGCAACAACAATACTACAACTTACTACACACAATTAATGACGATATTGGTGATATCTGTCATAATGATAACGAATATAATAACAACGATGATACATTCTATAGCACCCTGCAATAGCTGTTCTCTGTCCTTACAAGCGTTTTAGGTGTTTCTTGACAAAAAAATAAATAAAAAGAAAAGGGACTTTTCATAAGATGCAGCCAGTTGAATTCAGTTTAGAATGATTTTGCATATCACGCCAGCCTGGTTAATTTCAGTTTAAAAATGACTTTTCAAATGACACCGTCTCTTAAACCCAGTGTTGAAAATTACTTTTCATATGAATTCTGTTTGATCCCTTTCAAAATGACTTTGTAATATGATGCAGCCTGTTAAATCCCGTCTATTTCTTCAGGGGACTTCATACATTTCAGCCTGTGAATTCACTTAAAACCCGTTTATTTAGGAATTTGCAAATGACGCAGCCTGTTAAATCTCGTTGAGATTGACATTTTTATACAATGCAGCCTGTTCAAATCACTTAACGCGGTTTAAAAAATGACTTTTCCTATGATACAGTCTGTTAAATTCCGTTAAATTTTGAAATGATTTTTTCTTATACAACTCAGCCTGCTGAATCCACTAAAAATCCATTTTTAAAATGACTTTGTTCATACGAGGAAAGTGTTGAATACTGTCTTAACTGATTTATCTCCTACAATGCAGTCCGTGGAATCCACTTAAATCTCGTCTAAAATGACCTTGTATACAACACAGCCTGTTGCATCCAACATGCAAAATCCAGTATTGCAAAACCCACCAGAACGATCCAGTGCTAAGCTCTTCCCAGTTCTTCTAACAAACCTGGTTGGTCTTCTCCTCAAGGTGTTGATGGTGTTCTGATCAACATGGATTAAAAG